>SKCR01052694.1:0-95399 GCA_019454045.1 Zanthoxylum bungeanum
TAATAACTAGTTCACAGAAAATTTCCTATTAAAAACAGCAAGGCAGCGAGCAAGACAGAGGAGGAAAAAGAAAGCAAGGAATAAAAAATAAGAAAATTATGCCAAGATAGAAAGTTAAAGAACAACAGAGAGTGAGGTTGAAAGTAGACATAGAGAGAGAGGTGCACACTGCACAGAGAGCGGGGGAGAGAGAAGCAAGGAAAGAAAAAGTTAAAAGCTGTTTACTTAAGTGATCTATGGTGGAAATAAATTAGAAATTGGTGAAAACTTGGATTACTGTCATAGTTTCAGGACATTATTTTCTACAAGCAGTGCAAATTAATAAGCCTTATTGATAAGCCCCCAACTACAACTATTGGCTCTGTCACAGATGTCATCCAGAAGCACATATTAGAAACATTAATGCAGAATCGAACACAAGATGTGTGCAAAGGCGAACATAAATAACTTGGCTTTTTGTTCCCTCATCTTCAACAAAAAACTAAATCTCCATCCAACGTTGTCAAAAAGGTAACACTTTACACCAAGATTTTACCTATTCTTTCTTGAAAACTAATTGAAGTTAAGATCTTGATCACATGCTATGTGCCTTCAACATAGATTTGCAGCGACGCCAAAACAAGATGAAGTTCAAAGCAGTGTTATAGCAATTAGCAATGAAAAAGTTTCAACTATTATTGAAAGAGTTCCAATCCAAAGCTTCATATATAAAGAAAAAGGTTTAGCAAAATGAGAATAAAACAAGCAACTAAATCATCACGAGTTCATGTTCAATGCAAAACAATATAAAAGTGCATAGCAAAACAAAGTACATGAAAATAAAAATTATTCTCCTATAGCAAGAAAGAAAAAAACTGTAAAAAAAAAAAATGAAAAGAGAAAATATCATTAGATTGTAACTGTTCATGATAAGCTAACGTAGAATTATAGCAAGAAAGGGGAATAAAGTACAATGTTGGTTATTTTCAAAATAATTATTATTTTTCCATTTTTTAAAGATGCATCGGGGGCAAAGCCCCCAAAAAAGGTATACGAAATTAGTGTTTAAAATTCGAAATTCAAATTAAATGTTTTAGGGTTTTTTTTTGAGAGATTATAAGGCTTAAAGTCGGGTCGGATTAATGGCTTTGGGTCGGGTTTTAGGGATTTAACAAGTTGAAATTGGGTTTTAGGTGTTTTGCACCTAGGCGCACCTGATATAGGTCGCCTCGCTTGGACCTCCACCAGGCGAGGTGGCCTAGGGCGCCTTTGACAACATTGGTTTTACTTCAGAGATTTCAGCTAAAACTAAGTGAGGCCTGAAGCAGGAATGAAATAGACTCAAAGACTGTGGGTGAATTATATATAGAACTCACATCAACTAATTTAAACTGATGTGAAATTAGCAATATTTGCTAGATGAATTCCTCCACCCTATCATAGGTGATCTTTTCAGATATCTAGCCTAGGTACAGATATCTAGCCTAGGTAAACTAATCACTAACTGAATGCCGCAGGAAACACCAAACAAAATGGCAATATAGCCAGGACCAAATGTCTCTCATTAATATAAGAAATCAACAATGCCTATTGCAAGTAGTGAGCAAAATATTTAAACACAAAAATGCAGACGATCAACAAAATATACCTGGCATAGGGGCGGATGTAATCGTATTACATAACGCACAATGAACATTTGTAGCTCCTCTAGGATAAAGAAGAACGTTCCTACACCCACTGCACATAAGCTGACTCTGCATACCTGAAATTCATCAAAAATATTAAACGAAACTACTTTCCAAACAGAACAAATCTAAAATAACAAAAACACAGCACAATTCACGTTATTGACATCCCAATTAGCATAAATAGACCCATATAGTGGTAAAATCAAAACTTTGTTAACCAATCCAAACCAAAAAACTAATTTTGTAATCATGAAATTAAAAAAAAATAAAATAAATAACTTTGTAATCATAAACAAATCTTGCCTTTCAAATATATATGTTAATAAAAAATAAATTAAGAAAAATCCCTAAAAATTCAGTAATGGGTTGTTAAGAGGATCTGACCAATAAAGTTATTAAAAAACTCACCTGATGGCTTTTAAAGGAACCCAATTGAATACGCGTTCACGCGCAATCAATTAATCTTAAACCTAAATTCAACCAGAAAATAAAATCATCAAAACGAATCGTTTTAAACTAATCCCAAAATTAAGGAAAAATGAAAAATATTTCTTACCTTGAAGAAGAAAGAGTTTTTATTTTGTTTGTTTGGTTTCTTGATCTCGTTTCGTTGGGAACGAGATGAAATCCTCTACCTCTAACGACATCTACTATATAAAAACGTTAACCCAATTTTTTTTTTTTTTTTTGTTTTTGGACTTCGTTATTACGTTTCCAATTTATATTTTTTTTTAATAATTAATATATTATTAAAAAAAAAGTATATTGTTTTATCCGGAAAATATTGTTTTAATAATGTTTATTAGGTTGTTAAATTATTTTAATAGTTTTTTTTAAAAAGATTCATTACTTGAAAACATCAAAAAGGATATAATTATACTTCAATTATAATTATACTTCAATTCGATTACAAATTTAAGATATCTTAAGACTCATACTTAATTAAGGTAAAACCTAATAATATAAAACATTATGTGTTTCTCATAATTCATAGGAATACAGATTCGCACCTAAAATTATTTAAATACAATAAGAATTATAGGATTTGTGTGATCGCACTATCTCAGCACAGTGTCGGTGAATGCATATTTTTATCTAGAAGTGAAACATCATAATACATAAATTGAGCATAATATTTTACAATAACCTACAATCAATTTAATTTAAAGAACTGGTGAGTCGGATGAAACTTTCTTGTAGTCAAACAAAGTTGTCATAAAAACCAACTAATTGATATTACATTATCTATTTAATAAAAAGAATTTTATATTATGTATGATGTATGTAAAAAGATTGTTGAAGTAAATTTTCCCACGTAACTTTATAAATCAACTTAGTGACTTTATGTAGAGAGCCATGTAGAGAATATTGTTGAAGATACTCTTAACATATCAACTAATAATTACTGCAACAAAAATAAAATGGTGGTACTTAAATTTTGTATATCTGTTTTAATTATGATTTGCTAAAAATTTTAAAAATATATAATGTGTTACTTTTGTTTTTCTTTTTCTTTTAATATTTTGATGGATAAAAGCTAAAAACCTTAATTTCTGTAAAACTCAATTTTTAAAATAAATCATGATTAATAATCATAATTTTTTTTTTATCGTTAATCAAATACTGAAAATTTTATTTTGATCCAAACATAATTTTGTCATTTTACAGCAGATCAAACTAAATTTTACTAAATATTAATTGAGCCGAATCGAGCCGAGTAATGGTTATTCGAGCTCGACTCGATTAATACTTATATGGGCTCGAGCTCGACTCGAGCTCGATTACTAACCTAGTCGAACTCAAGTCAAGCTCGAATTTAAAATATTCAATTTTTGTACTTTTTTATTTACTTATTCAAATTTTATATAAATTCCCTACAAAATTCAAATATTTGTGACACTCAAGCATATTATAATATCGAGTCCGTCTATTTCGAATAGTGCACATGAGTAAAAAATGAGCAGAGTCGTTTTTACGAGTCGGTCTAATTTAATAATCAAACTATTATTTTCAAGTTCGAATAGCTCATCTATTAAACAAATCGATCTCGAATCAAGCCAAATGCGAATCCAACTCAAGCGGTTCAATGACTCGATTCATTTACAGCACTTACCACAAACCAAGAAACATGAGCTAAATAAGTAACTACAGCAAATTATTTTAGAAGGTCGAGTGTTTCATCAATAACATAAATATAACAACAATCCAGCAATACAACTACAAGCTCTCATGAATCAAATCCATTTTATACTACTAATATATAGAAAAATTTACATTAAAAAGGACAGACTTAAAGTGAGAGCTGACTGCTATGCATTTCAGATCAGATGCGTCGAAGGGAGGCCAATCTCTTTTCAAGGTCCTCAACACCAGCAGATTCGGAACTGCACGGTGATAATAAATAACAGTTGTTGGAAATTTCAAGCTCAAAATTAAAATGAAAGAAAAAGAAAAGGTCACCCAAAATCATTTGGAATACAAATGCACAACATCACAAAAATTCACTTCAATACAATCTAAGAATGTCCTCAAACCAAATTGAGACCACAGTCCAATACCACAATGAAACATGCAACACATATCAACATATATTTGTAAACCAAACAGACGGTGGAATCTTATAAAACAAACAGATGTGTAACTAGTGTTGCATGAGGAAGAAAGAGTGTACCACCCAAAAATGAAATGACTTTGGTTTTCACTGCTGAAAATTATCATTTATTAATCGCATTTATCTTAAAGAGAGTGTACGTAGTACTGGTTTTAGGAGCATTTGTAACAACATTGGGAGTGTTCCTTGATGCAATCCGACCTTTTGGAGCTGAAGATAACTGTTCAATAAAGACCAAGATCATAAAATTGTAAGAACGTCATCGAAAATTCACAAAACAAAAACAAGAGAAAGAGGGGGAGGATGCCGTGTAAAACAGAAACCAACCTGAGATGCAATATCCACACCAATTTCATCAAGCCCCTGCAGATCAATAATGCTAATCAGTGACCCATGGTAGCAGACTATGCTACAGGTGAGAAAGAAAACAGCTAAGAGAATGAAATAATAAAATGTCGATATCAACCTGGTTAGTGAGTTCCTCTGTTTCCTCTTCAGCCTCGTCTTTGTCTAAAGTTTCATCAATAGACTCTGACATCATCTCAATCTGCAAAGAAAATAACGGTTATTTATAAAACAGAAGAGTGCACATTATCAGGGTAGAAAAGAAACAAAATCTAGGAGAAGAGAACTTCCACAATTTCTACAAAATCAGGGTTGGCAATGGGGCCACTGGGCAAGTCAGGAGAATATGTTGGAGATTATGCATGGTGAGGAACTCAATAATGTTTAGAATCCATCCAAACTCATCCCCACAACCTCACTGTTTAGAATCCATCCAAACCCATTAAACTATGAGCTGAATGCCAAGTGCAACTCCCAGACAACTATCAATTAACACACAACTGATCAACTTTTGCTATACCTAGGAATTACTCAATTGCTAAACAAAAGAAGTGCGACAAGACTTGTATAACTGCAAGGTGAAAATAAGGAAAGGGTATATTATGGAAAACACAAAATATTACGGTCATGTCCATTTGTGCTGACTGCTTCTGGAATTCTTTGATCAATTTAGCTTGTTTTGCAGGTTGCATTTGCTGGAAAAAAGGAAGATAGATGACATAATGGTAACCTTTCGAAACAAGCAATGAAGCTAGATGACATATAAGGAAATATTGCACTATTAGGACCACAATTACAAATTACAATGACTTCCACCTCGCACATACATCAGGGAAAAATATATCATTAAACCCACATTACAAAATTCTTATTTTTCTGGGAAAAAGGAAGATAGATGACATAATGGTAACCTTTTGAAATAAACAATGAAGCTAGATGAAGGATAAAGAAATATTGCACTATTAGGACCACAATTACAAATTACAATGACTTCCACCTTGCAAAAACCTATGAAAAGGAATCAAGGCTTACAAAATTCTTATTTTTCACTTCATTGTTCTGACACTTAAACACAGGGAGCTGGACTGGACTGCAAATTCTGAAATATTAATCTTGATGTACTGTAGATAATATCATCCATGATTTAGATGATTAGTGCAAATACCAAATGCTATTAGCTAAGCCCAATGCAGAAATGAATACCTGGTTCATTGCCACCATTGCCTTGGTTGCGCCTCTCATTCCAGTAGAAATTGAAGTATTAGCATATAGAGCCTGTGAATTTTCAGTTAATGCACCAATGATAAAAAAAACCTAAGAAAATATTTTATTTTAACATCATATTTACAAGATTTTGCTTGTAGAAAAACCTGTGTATGAGTCGCTACACCTCTGATTTGGGCACGACTCCCCTGCAAATTAGTTATTTGTTGGCGTAGCTGAACAAGTTGACGAGCCAATATTCTAGTAGCAGCCTAAATAACAAGTAAATTAACTGAGAGAGCTATTTTAGACACGAAGCAACTGAGTTAAAGCTAAGGGTTCAGAAACGACAGCCAATGGACGGTCAACAAGAAATCAATTCATCCTTGACCATATGTATCTATCAGATTCCACTACCAGCCCGTATATTTACAGTGTAATAACACTGAACAACAATTGCACCACAAGAAAAACGTACCTCGTTCCCAGTCTTAGCTGTTTTCTTGATCTCTGCAACCAATTTCTTCTCCTGAAAATTACACCAGATTAAAGCTTTCAATAGATACATATAAGTTAATCCAAATTGAAAACCGCAGGAGGTAGTAACATACCTCCAATTGAAGAGATGCAATCTCACGTTCAATACCTACAAAATGAAATAGCACATTACCACAGCCAGATGGGAAAAAAAAAATGCTATGAACATCCACAAAATAGGATATTTTCTTTAACATGTTTTTGAACTCCCCACGGTTTTGAATAAAACTGCTTTTATATCCCTACTTCTTCTCAGGAAATCTAATCATGTAGTCAGCGATTCATAAGCATCCTAGAAATGCCTTAAAACAGGTAAAAGACTATCTGATCAGTCCTGATAACTCAAAAAGAAATAATTTTGAAATGTGAGTTTGATTTCCCTAAAAATATCAACCAAAAAAAAAAGGTTCAATGTCTTCAATTCGATCCAAATTCTACCTGGACTTGAATTTGTCACTAAGCTGTTTTTTTTTTTTTTCCAAATTATGATAAGTAGTTATGAGATAATAATTTAAAAATAACTGAAACTTAAACATACAGAAAAGTTTAGCTAAAATTATATATACAAACATACCTCTAGTAGCAGTAGCCATGTCCCTCTTGCTCTCCCTCAAAGCCTCTGTACCACCAATACATAATTAATTAATAATAAATCATCATTATACCTTCACAGATCAACAACTTACACTGTTACACACACTTGGCCAAAAGAAATTTTTTTAAAAAAAAAAGACAAAACAAGAAATGCAATGAGAGAGCAAATGAAGCTGAAAATGAAAACGACGACGTTGTGGGGGGTAAAAGCCATAAAAAGTAACCTTTGGGTGAGGTTTTTTTCCTGAAAATGTTGACGGTTTTCTTAAAGATTTTCATGGTTTTTTCCCTTGCCTCAGAAGCAAACTCCTTCCTCGTCATGATGTCCCGTTCTCACACTGAAAACCCTAATCCTGAGACTTTGTGCTTCAGCTACCAAACGAGGAAAGAGAAAGAGACTTTGTGCTTCGTGCTTCTTTACACTCGAGCTTCCGCGTTTATGCGCCCGTTACACCAACTAGCCGTTTGTTGTTTTATTATTTATTTATTTTCTTTCTTTCTGAAATGGGGCCGAGACGGCCCCCATTATGACTATAATTTTATTATATTTATTGCTCAGGTAAGCGAAGTATAAGTATGGGAAATTATCATCTGATATAAGATGGGAAGGGGTTTTTTGGTATTCACAAAAAAATATATGAAAAATTATCATTGTTCAAAAAAATACGCAGTTTTTTAAATATATATTTATATTTATAAAGTTTTGATGTTTGAAAAAGTAAGCAGTTCATATAAAGTTTTTTTTTTTTTTTTTTTTTTTTTTTTTTTTTGGTGAAGAGACTTTTGAAATTAATATATTAAGATTGAATATAAATATAATTTTTCGTATCAAAATATATATGGAGGTTGTTCCATACAATATTCGGCCAAATTTATTATACTAGATAGAGTCTAGCACGGATCACCCTCACCCTCCGTCGGGAAAAATTATGCGACGTTTTCGACCATTAATTTTAAAAATAATTATAATGAAAACGAACATTTAACATATAAGTGGTAGAAATTAGAGCATTAACTATATAATTAAGTCATTAACAATCAAATTTGTTAATCCTGTCATTGATATATGATTCGAATGTCGTCAAATGTAGAAAAAAGGAATTAGGATCTTCTCATTTTTTCCTAATCTATATAGTTATTGTCACTATATAATAATGTCAAAATGAGATTAAGAATGGGAAAAAAATATGAAATTTATCTAGTAATTTTCTTATGGGTAACGGATTGGTTGGATAGGATTGATGAATTGGTTACCATAATGCTATTAATCATTAATCATCTAATTAAATTCACAAACAAAATTATGCTAATTTGCACTATTAAACTATAATGCCACTTGTGAAATTAAGTATTATTTTGGAAAAATGGCACATGCATAGAAAGAGACATTAAATCTCCTATCGTATTAAAAAAGACATACATATCATTCCTATGTTAATATATAATATTAGCTATTTATATAATAAAACAAATAAAATATATTAAGAAATAGAAAATTATATCTATTCTTTAATATATTAATAAACTTTATGTAAATTTTCGTTTTTTCCTAACACATTAATGCTACTTCATCAACTAGGAAAACAAAATATAGAAAGAAAAAGGGAAAAAAAAAAGAGAAATATAACAGTAACACCGTTAATAAAGATATTAAAAAGAAACAATAGTAAGTAAAGAGCTGATTACATACATTAATCAAGAATGAGAATATTAAACAAAATAAACACATCAATCGAAATATTACTTGATTCCGATTCCGATTCCGATTCATTATAGTATTGATTCTCGATTATAATTCATACAGTAAAATAAAACTTATTTTTATTCTAATTTATCATTCCCATTTCAACCCATTTTGATTCTCTCTCATTTCAATTTTAGCAAGATTACAATTACAAGTGAGATGAATGTAGAGAGAGTCCCTGATATGTTTAATATTCACTTAAAACAACCTACATTGCAAGAATATTTTGTCTAAAGCAACTCTTTCTTGGCAATAAACTAACATAGTGTTCTACATCGTCAAAATCCTCAACTGAGGGAGTGCAAAAGATCTGCATTAATCCAAATCACAAGCAAACTCAAAGCCAATTAAGGTGGGATTAGGAACATTCCAATTTGAGGACCTTCAGAGTAAAGCTTTCACTAATCCTGCTACAATATAAAAAATGAAAGTCATTTTCTAATCAAGAAAGAGTTCATCTACGAGAAAACATATGGTAATAGTAAGAGGGATGCATTGCAGTATTAAAATTAGTAACTTTGTAGAGCAATGCAAGACGTACACGCGCACAACCCCAAAAGTTGAAGAACATGACAAGTTCGTCAATATAGAGTCAAAGCTCCTACAAAGTATTTGCAGAGTATGAGAGATATCAGATAACCAAGGAAATATCTTTCAACCGTGCAATATTTAGAACTTTTACTTTTAAAATGAAAACTAACAATAACACATGCACAAACAGTGAGCTATGAAGCGAACTGAAAAAGGTGAAAAGCACATAATCAAATTAAGTTGGCAAATATGGCAGATAATTTGATAAAAGAAAACAAACCTGGCTGCCATTCTAGCATTTTAAGCAGTTATTTTGCTTCTTTTGAATGTGTATGGATGTAAATTGATGACAGGTTGATTAGATAGGGCTTTGTATGGTTTAATTTTTAACGCTGTATAAAAAGGTCTCTAGTTGTGTTGAAACTGCTAAGAAAACCATAAAAAATAAAATGAACAAGTAAAATGTATCTACAAGGTGTAAGGACTAAGGCCAAATCTGGCCGAGAGGCTATTTGACTTCTATTGTTGATTCGCAATCCTAGAAGTACTGACTACTGACTTGATTTTTGAAAAGAGAATTAGTGTACACTGTACAGGTACTTTAGTGATGTTTCGGGGTATGATAGCAAAAATTATCCAATATAAAGAACAAGTATGAAGCACCATTCAAGTCATGCAAACAAATGTTTTCTCTCCATCAGTGTTTGTCAAGGATTCCATGCTTAGAATTGATCTGTCTTATATTTCTTTGACTGTGAAAAGAGAAAAGATGTGCGGCATTAGAGGCAAAACTATAGCAGGATACATGGATAGCCTCATTCATCAGAAATACAGAATTTAAAATTAATATTTGAAAACAGATTACCTGGAAAATCCAAGTCACCAAACATCTAATTTCTCAAAGTTGATAACTAAACAAAGCATGGTAATTTGTGATAAAAATAGTGAATAAATCAATTTAAAAAGAAAAGGTATTTCGACAAGAAGATAGAATTTGCACTCACATAGATAATAGCCATATCATTGAACAAGATAGCAGCATACAAACAAGTGTTCTAAAAAGGGGGGCCTAAGTTGTGCCTGGCCGTTCCTATTTGTCGGAAAACGGTGGGCTAGGTGGCAGTTTTTGGAAAAACTCAGATTACGACAAACGGCTACTTTGATCAGGGCGCGAATGGTCCAGGTGCGACGGTCGGCGGGTTCTAAACATTACTGACTAGCGCGTGCGGCAAACGGCCACCAGAGGCGGTGACACATGAGCCACACCCGCTAGCGACCACCGTCTTTGCCTGAAACTTCCAAACTCTACCCCCAAGCCTAATTGGCCCAACTTTTCAAATCCTAAACCTAATCGACCTCAATTTGTCAAACCTTAAACTTAATTCACCTCACTTTATCAAACTCTAACCCTAATTAATATCAATTCCATTACCTATCTCTAATTGACCTGAATTTGTCAAATTCTGACCCTAAACTTAATTGAACCTATATTTTCAAACACTAATTAAAATTTTTTGAACAAAAAATAAAACAGCCTAGCTCATCCATCTAGGCGCCGCCTAAAAGGCCTAGGTATCCCCCACAGTACTCGCGTTTTTTAGAACCATGATACAAACACATCAACTAACCAATATAACATATAAGGTTCCCCGTGAGTTAATAATAAACGTGCAAGGCCTAACAATAATTCAAGAAATCAATCCAATGTAATTGCTATAAGAAATAGAAACATACCCCTCACTGTTGCTGCTGATTCTGCTGCTGCTGAGCATTTGGTGGAGGAGGTGGCATACCCGGACGAAAGACAGGAGCACCAGGTGGAGGCGGCATCCCAGGACGAGGAGGTGGTGCGTTGGGCATTCCTGGCCTTGGTGGGGCAGACGGAGGTCCTCTCAGCATCGGCCCAGGTGGCAGCGGAACCATTGGCCTCTGCCCAAACTGCTGAGGCGGCATAGGGAACTGCTGAGGTGGCCTCATACCAAAAGGAGGTGGCGGCCCCTGCGGTGGCGGACCCCGCGCCATTGGTGGACCCTGTCCTGGGTAAATATTAGGCGGCATCTGACCTGGTGGTCGAATCACAGGGGGTCCACCTGAAGTAGCTGGGTAAGTCATTGGGGGAGCAGAGAGCATGGGGACCGGCGGCCGCGAGATCTGTGGCTGCATCATGCCGGGAGCAGGCCCACCAACACCACGAACGGGCCCAGCGAGGCCAGGCTGAGCCTGGACAAGGGGAGCAGTGGGGACACCACGACCAGCAGCGCGACCAATGCCAGGGCCAGCGACGGCAGTAGCCGATACGGCCTTGGCACGTGACTCTTCAGGAGGAGGAGGGCCTTCGACGGTCATGGAAATTACCTCTTCGCCCCTGAGAAGCACAAGACCGAGAGTGCGCCGGTCCTCGCGCTCCTCGTTAGTGTTGTTCTTCTTACCCTTGGCGGGAGGAAGCTTGCGAAACTCTTCGCAGTCGCCGAGGACGAGGTTCATGTGGCGGTCGAAGGCCATGAATTTGCCGACGAGCTGGCGACCGTCTTGGATCGTGACGCGCATCCGATAATTTATGAATTGAAGCATCTTCGAACTCTTTGACATCGACATTTTGTTGATTTTAGGGTTTTCTCACTCTGCTGCTGCGATTTGGTTCTCTCTTTGGTCTCCTTCGCTTCAAATCGAAGACAGAAGTGAATGACAAAGAACTGAGAGGTTTTTACTTTCTAGGGTTTTTGGATCTGAGCGGGCCGGTCGAATCGATTTAAATTTGGAGCCTTAGGTCCAGAACCCGGTTTGAAAGCGGCTCAACAAACAGAAAGGGTCAAAAAAGAAGTAATATTTCATTTATATCCCTTGATGTTTGTCTCATTCGAATTGTTTTTTGATTATTTCATTTATATCCCTCATTGTTTGTCTAATCCAAAAACTGTTCAGTAGGTTTATGGCGGGACCCATTCAGAAAGTTCGGCCCATTGGCTCTGATTCTCTCTCTTCTCCAGTCTCCTTTCGCTCTTCTCAGATCCAAATCCAAATCCAAATCCAACTCGGAGGAAATTAACAGTAAGATCTTACTCCAATTTACTGGAAAAAAAATGAAAATGAAAATTGTTGGATCGTAGTTAACTTATTACTTTATTCATTTACATCTAGATCCACCGATCACTTGATCTCAAATTGTCATTCTTTTTTTTTCCCCTTTTTCCTTTTGAAATCTCAGATCACATTTCTTGAATTCCACTAGAAAGGTTTTGTATGGTCTGTAATTCGTGAAAATGGATTCACTGCCTTCCAATTCAGGAAGGTCACATGTAGATTCTCCAATCACTATCACCACCAAACCGACGTCGTCTTACGCAAAACCACTCTCTGATGCCAGTAGCCAGAGCCTCTCTTCGATCCTCAACAACCCTAACGTCGGAAAATCCGGCGTCTACGGGACCGAATCCTCTTGGATCGGCTGGTGGTCTTCCTCTACCGCCGTTTCCCCTCTCGAATTCGCGCCGTTGATTACGAAATCTACCTCTGAACTCAACCGATCCGATTTCCAATCCTACTTGTCCACAATATCCGATTCGTATAACCGATTCGAAGACATTCGAAAGCACGACATCAAAGAGAGCGTCGATGTCGAGAACATTGGCGGACAAGGAGAGGCGTTAGTTGCGTGCTTACGGGAGGTCCCCGCGCTTTATTTCAAAGAAGATTTCGCCCTATCAGAGGGTGCCACGTTTCGTGCTGCATGCCCGTTCTCTAACGTGACTGAGAACGTTGTCTTGCAAGAGAAGCTGTCGCAGTACTTGGACGTTGTTGAGTTACACTTGGTGAAGGAGATTTCATTGCGGTCAAATTCCTTCTTCGAGGCTCAGGGGCAGTTACAGGACTTGAATGTGAATATTGTGGAGGGGTGTAGTAGGATACGGGAATTAAAGGAGACGATCAGGCTTTTGGATACTGATTTGGTGGATTCTGCACGACAGATTCAGGAGTTGAATGCTATGAGGAGTAATTTGTTGGCTCTGCAACAGAAATTGGGGCTTATATTAGATGTTAACCAAGCTTTATCCACCCTTAAATTGGTAAACTGAGTCTTATTAGTTAAATGGTTATTAGTTTGCTATTGACTCTTGACATATGAATTTCTTTTCTCACCCTAAATTTACTATGTTTTCATTTGCTTGCGTTACATCTTAGATAGCTTCATTATATATTGCATGTTTTCATTTGCTTGTGTTACATCTTATATAGCTTCATTATATATTGCATTCTAACGATTGAAGTTGTTAAGCAGACTGCAATTGCCAAGTCATTAACCCTTTGCTAGATTATAATTTCTGTACTAGGGATGAAGTTTCGAGAAGAATTTTAGATTTATTAACTGGCATACAGATTAGTGATTTTGAGTTGGTTTATGTTTGTCTAACAGCTTGTTGGATCTGGAGACTGTGCTGGAGCTTTGAATGTCACCGATGATTTGCAACATCTGCTGGTATGTTTTCATAGAGTGGAAGTGAGAAATTGTGTTTCAAATTTTTCATCCATTGTTCAGAGGTTATATTAAGTTTGACTTCAAAGAAGTGTATGTCAGTATGTGCTCATTGTATCTAAAGCATCCTTGTTCTTATTATTCTTATATATTCAAATTGGTGAATGCTGTATGGTATCTAGTTTATGATCCAGACCTACCTAGATATAAATACACACGATCACAGTTCACAGCATTGTTACCCTTTCACCTGCTCCAGGCTGTGGTCTCCATTTAGCTTATTACTTCTCATATTTTACAGGATGGGGATGAGCTCACTGGCCTACATTGCTTTCGTCATCTCCGGGATCATGTAGCAGCTTCAATAGATTCCATTAATAGGTAATTTCAAGTTATATGGTGACTTTGATATATGACTTCTTACATATTTCTATGTTGGCAAAATGTTGATCTCTTTAATATTGTTTTTGTTTAGCCTTCCATGATATCTGACCCCATCTATTGGGAAAAAGGTTTTTTGTTTGGTTTGGTTTTGGTTTAGCCTGCTATGATAAACTATGGTCTTAGACTCTTAATATTTCCTTTTAACTTTGTTACACTTTTGCAACTTTTAGGTTTGGTGTTTCATAATCTCTTTGCTTTCCTTATGTGAATCAATGTATAGGCCTTTCATAAATAATAACGACCATGCAAAAAAGTAATTACGTTGACTGTAGGTCTACACTATACAATCACTTATTATATTTATTTTTGTAGCTTTCTTTCGGCAGAGTTTATGCGTGCTGCAATTCACGATGCCGGGGATATAGATGTGGTTATTATATCAAAAGCAAAAGCAAGAGCATCCATTTCTTTCAATGGAAAGGATGATGAAGTAAGTTCTGTAGTTCACTACAATTGTTTTCGTATTGAGAATGAACTTCTCGGTTTTCTTGGTATTATAAATGTAGATTATTAAATAACGATCTCAGTCTACTTTAGGATTACTGTACATCTTTTTTCCTGACCTTGTGGTGAGTACAATTGTCTACATGTTTTGAACTAGAAATCATATGACAAATTAAGATATCTTTGTTATTATAACATTTCAGCTGAAACACCTACAAGTTATTTACCTTTTCAAATAAATTAGCTATTCTTTGCAGATATTTGGGCATTTCTTAGTGGTACATTAGAAATTGATTTTGGAGTGAAGCTTTCTGCTTAAATATGGATGGCAAAAAAGCCCGTGCCCGGACTGGCCCGCCCCTGGGGTAAAAAATCTCAAGCCGGGCACGCGAAGTAGAAACCCGGCTCGGGCTCGGGGCCGAGCACATCCCGGGCTTAAAAAAATATTATTTATATTTATATAATAAATTTTATATATATATAAATATTTATCTAATAAATTAAAAATATATTAATTTTTTTTATTAATAAAAACCGGGTCGGGCTTATCAAAGTTTGGGCCCGGCCCGGCCCATTGCCACCCTTATTCCTGAAGTACACTTACATTCTTAGTCGTCATGAAGGGACCTTTTTTGGATTTTCCTAGATCACACAAGAACTAGCCATCACAAAATCTTATTGCAGTGTTGTTAGAGGCGACGTGAGGCGAGGCGAGAGGCCATGCGCCTCAAGAAAAATGAGACGAGGCGAGGCGAGGTGCGGTGAAGCAAGCTGAGGCGCTCAAGGCGAGGGGTCCAATAGAAAATTTTTATAATGAATATATTATGTTATTTGACAAATAATATCATTAATCATTAATTATAAAACAAATATAACATACATTTTATTGTATTTATAATTCCAATTTCATAATGCATAAATCATAAATATAAATTATTATTAATAAATATGCGCATCATGTCTGTGAGGCGTGCGCATCTCGACTCACACCTCGCTTTTTAGGCTCTCGTCTTCTCAGTGTGCTTCTCGCCTTTAACAACACTGAATCTTAGTACAACGCAACACCCACCAATCAATAGAAGTTCGATTGGCTTATCTGTAGATCCAAGATCCCTAAGGTTTATAAAGGTCATAGGAACTCAAGTAGGTAGAGGAAGGGTGAGGAAAGGTTAAGTTGGTAATAATGGAGATAACGGAAAGAAGGAACCTAGGAATCACACCTAAGTTGCATCAAGTAAGGTGACAAAAAGCAGTTTTATGTACAAGAACTTAAAGTTCCTCTAAGTTTATTTGACAATAGCTCATCAACTTTTCTGTTTTAACACTGCAAGTTCTGTTGACTTCTAACAATAGGCTAGTAGATTCAGCCATTGCATGTCGGATTTGAAATGGCTATATGTTTGCCAGGACATTTGGAATGACATCAGGGAAGCCTACAATTTTACTGGTCGATCTACAGTGTTTTGCCTTACATCCTGAGCCAAACAAATTTATCTTATTTATTGAAGATCAAGGTTCGAATATGCGGTGCGAGGCGGTCCATCGCAGCGAGGCGGGCAGCCTCGAGGCGGTCAAGGCAACAACCTCAGCCTAAAAATGAGAAAAAAATTACATTTTAAATAACAGATAGATAATTTATTTTTAAAAAAACAATAAATAATATTTTATTATTTTTAAAAATTAAATAATTTATTACTATTGTACTATATAAATAATAATAAATCATACAAATACATCAACTTTACAAAGAATCTTTGTATAGATGTTACCATTTGAGCATATAGTATATTTGAAATTGTATTTTAAATAATCAAAATTAAAATTTTTAAATTTCAATTTCACATGATATTTAAAATAAATAATAAGATATCTATTTAACTATTTACGGCATCACCACTTGTCCTAAATTTTATTTGATTATTTGTAGGATTTTGAAAAATATTTTTTCAACACCAAACCAGTCCATGGATAGCTGTTGTTTCAAAAGATAGAATACGTACAAGTTGTGTGTCTAGCCTGCATAAGATTCTTAATAAAACACACCTTCTACAGAAAATTATCAGTGGGTCCAGCTTCAAAAATAATAAAAAAAAGCTTTTTCTTCTTCTCTAAAATATAACAAAAAGCTGTTTTAAAAACAAATGGGGTCCCACCTTCACAATAAATAATAAAAAAACTCTTCACTTTCTTATCTCTTTGTCTTCTTCTTCAACTAAACATATGGTCACTTCAAATTTCAAGCACTAAAACCAGCACAGTAGCACCAAAACCAGAACCAAGAACGGCCTTCTTGCCCGTTTGGAAGAGATCCTCGTCTCTGAGCACCGCCTCGAGGCGCCTGCCTCTGGCCTGTGAGGCTGTCCCTTTGGAAACTCGGCCTGAGGCGGTAGCGGCGGCTGAGGCGCGCCCCGAGGTGCCGCCTCAGTTCGAATTTTTAAACACTGTTGAGGATCCTGTCTTTCATGTGCATGCTAATGTTTTAAAAAAATTAGTCAAATTGTTGCTGTCATGACCTTCACAAGTAGATGATTCATTTTGTGAACTAATACTTTGATTAATTTATTAGCAGGTTACAATAGATGATGAAGAAACCTCTATTTTCCGTGATCGTCTTCTCCCTCTCATCATTGGGTTGCTTAGAACGGTGAGTAATCTTCTGACTAATTGGCGTGTTATCGTTTGCAATGTTATTAGGCATGAAATTTAGCTAGTTACGTTGGTTCTACTGACTTTTAAGTTTAAATGCTTCCATTTTCTTCGTTAAAATAGTTGAGTTAGCCTCTGCTTTCAATAGAGGTGAACATCTAACAGAGTAATTTTTGTATTTAGGCTAAGCTCCCATCTGTTTTGAGGATATATCGTGACACACTTACAGCTGATATGAAAATAGCTATTAAGACTGCAGTGGCGGAGCTGCTTCCTGTTCTCGTTTCTCGATCTCTGGAGTCAGATTTCTCACCTGGAGAGCATGCAGTGGATGCAGATGGTGAGAAGTTAATCATACAATAAATTTTCCGCTAATCTCACCTCCTACAGGCAGAACCACTGTACATGTCTGTCAGTGGGTCTGTCTGTTCTGTTTCTTCCAAAGTTTTAACTGCAATGTAATAACTTAGGCGGGGGCTCATCACTTGCGAGCAAGTTGAGAAGCCTGTCATCAGAAAGCTTTGTTCAACTTTTGGGTGCTATCTTCATGATTGTACGGGTAATGTATGCTTTACTATCTGATTCTGCTTATGATGATGGTGGTCTGTGGCTGTTAACTCCAAGACGGAGGAATATTATGTAGTATTAGCTAAAGAGTTGTGGTGACTACTTGTATAATGTGCCAAAGAAAGCAGTTCTAAAATCTAGACTTCAATTGCATTTCCTAAGTTGCATCTTATACTATGTGGTCCTAAAAGCAGCACTTGTCCTACTTACTAGTTACCAATCCATGATCAAATTCTTTTTTCCTTTGACAAACCGAATGAGTAACCACTGGCCATGCCGCCATGGTTTTTTTTTTTTTTGGTTGGTTTGGGAGGAGAAAGGGGGGGGAGAGGGGGGGGGGGGGGGGGGTGGTGGTGGTGTTGTTGGTGGGTGGGTGGTGGGTTGTGGTGTGTGTGACTGGCTGACTTCTAAGTTCTAACCATTAAGGAAGCAACTATTTACAGACATTTTTTTGACTGCGTTATCTGCCTTTAAATATTTTAGATGCTGTTTGATTGCTACTTTCTTGCCTAAAATGAGCTCCTCCCTAACATTTTCTCATTGATCGTTATATAAAGAAGATGTAATATGAATTATTTTCTTTTAGTGAATGCAGGCTCATTTAATGCGGGCTGCTGAAGTGAAAAAAGCTATTGAGTGGATTATTTGCAATCTTGATGATCATTACGCTGCTGATTCAGTTGCTGCTGCAATTGCAATCGGTGCTTCTGCTGCAGAAACAACACAGGAGAATCATAATCAAAGTGGTTCACTTCTGCCATATTCATCTTTTAGAAGTGCTGTGAAGATTTCTTCAATTCAGGGAAAAGCAAATGATGCAGCAAGCCCCTCAAATATGTCCAAGAATTTCAAGTTAAGTGTTGTCCCATTTTATTATCTCCGTAATGTTGTTCATATGATTCATGTACCTTTGTAGCTATTTTCCTCTTTGTATAGTCTTATCTTGTGGTTAATTTCAGATATGGATATGAATCTTTATCATGTTCCTTCTCAAAGTATTATTATTTTTCTTTAATAATAGGGATTGATGACGCCCTTCTTCTTATTCTATAAGCTGTCCACCCGTCTGAATTCTTAAGAGAATGGAATCACAAGAACTATAGCCTTTGGCTTATAGATGGCTTGACTTGGAAACTGAAGCTTCTTTTGTCCCTTTTTTGTGAAATAGAATAAGCTTGTTACCTTCGTGATAATTTTCGCATACAGATTTTCAGTTTTTATTTTATATCTATGCATTGCATTCAAATGTTGCATTTGTAATTATCTAATATAAAGTATCCGTTACCGCTCTGTATTGCATCAACTGCTACTGTGCTGCAATAGGCCATTAATTTGGCCCGGCTAATGAGCAATGACAGTGGTCTATCACTTTGGTGGTCCAATGTGTGTTGTAACATGGCATCTTCATTCCTTATTGTAGGTCATGGATATACTTCTCTGTCCTTTTTTTGGTTTCCCCAAACCCTCATAGAATCTACATTGAACTCGAAATTCATCTAGTTAGAAGTGGTACCTTATTACTGCGGTTTTGGTCTGATTCTGAGTTCTGACTCATTCTCCTGTTAAATCTGTGAATATGGCATCCTGTTGACAGAGCTGATGTATTGAGAGAAAACACAGAAGCTGTTTTTGCTGCATGCGATGCTGCTCATGGAAGATGGGCAAAGCTTCTTGGGGTCCGTGTTCTTTTGCATCCTAGGTTGAAATTGCAGGAATTTTTAAGCATATACAATATCACACAAGAGTTTATAACTGCAACAGAGAAGGTGGTGGTCTTTTCATTTTCCTATACTTGGATTTAAGGATACAAGTTGCCTGTTTGTGGTTATGACTCCCTTCTATGCAAATGAACAGATTGGTGGAAGGTTGGGATATAGCATCCGGGGAACACTGCAGTCACAAGCCAAAGCCTTTGTGGACTTCCAGCATGAATCCCGAGTTAGTTTTAATATCTTCTTAATTACATTCCCTTTTGGGACGTTTTATAGGACATGTTTTTTGTTATTATACTTATATTTCTGTGGGTAACTTTAGATGACAAAAATTAAGGCAGTTCTTGACCAAGAAACATGGGTGGAAGTAGATGTTCCTGATGAATTTCAGGCCATTGTCACTTCACTGTTTTGCTCTGAAGCAGTTTCTTTGGGTGGTACGGATGATGTCAATTTGATGAAAAACTACAATGAAGCGGCCACGAGCAATGATAGTACACTTATAGCTCACAGTAGACAACAAAGTGCTCAAGAGCAGATTGAGCAGACAGACTCTAGTGAAATACTGGAACAAAATACTGCCCAAGTAAAACTTACATCTTCAACAGAGGAAAATGAAAGAAATAAAGCAGATGCCTCATCTCCTCCTGTCCAAAATAACAATAATAACATGGAGCGTGGAAAATCTACCTCTCAGACCCTTATCTATGGAGGTGCTGGCTATCACATTGTAAACTGGTTAGTCAGCTTGTTTTACTTTTTCTACCCCGCTTTCTCCCCTTGCCATTGTTTTCTTATTTCTCCTTTAGGATGTTGTATTTGTGCTGCAGCATTAACAGATTTTTACATGGAGTTGTGATCTTATGCCTTGTCAAGTCTGCTTTGTGCTTTGTAATTTTTAATACTTAATTCATCTTTTCTCCCATCAACTGATTTACTGAATTGAGATCTGTTCACTTTTTAGTTTCATTCCTGATATATGATTAATATGGCAATAAGAAAACTTTACACTGATTAAGTTTGATATGATTGTTTTTCCTTTTCATGTTATTTCTGCAGTGGCTTAATATTGCTGAAGATGTTGTCAGAGTACATTGATATGAGTCATTTCTTACCAGCTCTATCTTCAGAAGTTGTTCATCGGGTTGTGGAGATTTTAAAATTTTTCAATACCAGGACGTGTCAGCTTGTTCTTGGTGCTGGTGCCATGCAGGTAGTGTTAGTCTGTAACTTATACATGAGTCTTCAAACATGCATGTTTTATAGTCTGTTCGAAAAGGGTCTGCAACTTGCTTGTTATTGCATGTGAATGATTCATTTCTTTGAATGGTTACATTGATCCAAAGTCCGTTCTCTTTCTTTGAACTGATATTTGTGGTATATCTCTTGTAGCCTGGAAGCTTTAAACTGATCATTGAATCTGATCTCACTCGTTTTCTTAAGTGTGTTTTAGGAACTTGCACATAGTTGTCTCTGTCTTAGAGGGGTTTTGGTTTTTGGTTGGTCTCTGCCCTTTCCTTTTCCTCTCGGCAGCGGAGCTTTGTCCATTCCTGTGTAAATCAATCATTCTTCCCTACATATAAATTTTATGCAGTTTCTAACTTTTATTTTATTTTTTAGGGGAAAAAAAGGAAAAAGAAAAAAGAAGAAATTTTTAACAAGCTTGTTCATGGGCTAAAAGCCGTGTTTTTTTCCTATCTACTTCTTGTGATCTTTTTACATGAACTTACTTCAGAATGTTGATCATCTCTGCAGTCTTAAATTATGTTATATGTGGAATTGCAGGTGTCTGGTTTGAAGTCCATTACTGCTAAACACCTGGCCTTGGCAAGTCAAGTGATCAGCTTCACACATGCCATTATTCCTGGTAGGTGATGATAAATTAACAAACCAATACTTGAGATTGTATTATAAGTATAATTCCTAATTAATTAGCTGTGTTTTACTTTATTTGCAATTTGCAAATTCTTAATGAAACAGTTTGTGCATGAGGTTAAGATGGTTTTGTTTTCCACATATTTTGCATGTTTGTAGAAGTCTGCTTCTTTCTTTATCTTGTATCTCACTCTTTCAAATGTTTAAGTAAACTGGCTTGTCTAAGAGGCTCTTTTAGTCTTTTGGTTTTGGTCGATGCATGGATTTACATGGAGCAGTAGAGCATCTTTGAGGAAAAATATGCAATGTATAACATATTTGAATCGTATAAAATTTACTTGGGAACATTATAAATTTTTACAATATTCATTTTTCTCTAGGCATATACCAGCCAGTTACCCTCTAATTTGCCATGATGATAATTTGGTCCCTACAAACAAGTTTGAAAATACTAGTTTTAGGCTTTAGTCCCTACTGCTTACTGATAACTATTAAATGTAAACGGAGCTAGGGTAAGGAAGTAAACATAGAATAAATCCCTCCTAAATCTAGTAACAATGAAAGTTGACCTGCAGCAAACTGTCATTATGACAAAATTGAAGGGTGCTTGGATGTCATTTTCCTTTAGTTTTATAGATACAGGCACATATTTGCTCAGCCTATGCATTTCAAATATTTTGCCATCTTTTTTTCTTTTAGTTGATATATGCCAGAAAGAAAGCACTTCTAAATAGTTTTTTGTGTCTAATTTTGTATTTTATGCTGTGATTTCATTGTATCCTTGTATGCATTTATTTGTTGTTTTCTTTGTGCATGATTGCAATATAACTGAAGTTCCTATGTCAATTTATGACTTTCTTCTTTGTTTCCGGTCTAAGCAATCAGGCAAATTCTCTTTCTGAAAGTACCTGAGACACGAAAGACATTGTTGCTATCAGAGATTGATCGAGTAGCTCAGGTATATTTATGTTACATTAAATAACTTTTTTTTTGGTTGGTGCGTGCGTGCGTGCGCTCACATGCCTGCTACTTTTTGAGCTGGTGCAATGTTTTTCTAGGATATCGATATTTGTTTACCATTTGTTCTTGAGAATTTGTAAACAGGGACACAATCAAGTGTCATTTAGAGTTTGACAATGTCAGTTTATTTTTCATTTATAATGTACAATATATAGACCATATACATATCTTTTCTTCTGGTCTGTTTAGGATTACAAGGTTCACCGAGATGAAATACATACAAAGCTGGTTCAAATAATGAGAGAAAGGCTATTACACCACCTGCGTCAATTGCCTCAGATAGTACAGGATTGGAACAGACCTGCTGATGGTGATTTACAACCCAGTCAGTTTGCTCGATCACTTACAAAGGTAATTTATGTAATTGATCATTTACTAGATTGCATAATACTCTTTCATACTCTGTTTCTTTGCAGTTTATGGTTAATGAACTATTATTTTCCAGCAATTGATTTTCATCTGATTCGGTTATTTAATCTGTTTACAGGAAGTGAGCTACCTTCAACGCATTTTATCTCGAACCTTACACGAGGTTGATGTTCAGGCAATTTTCAGGTGATGTATTAATAGACCGGTTTAGTGAACTGCATGGTTTCAGTTTTCATGGTTCACTGGATGGTTTTTGACATACCTTTTCTGCAGGCAAGTTGTTATAATCTTCCATTCGATAATTTCAGAATCATTTTCTCACTTGGAGATTAGTACTCCGCAAGCAAATGAGAGGTATTGCCATCCTCTTCTTTTCAAGGAGTCTGTTAATTACTTAGTTGGATTAGCTTTATAACTTTGCATTCATGGGAATTTTTAAATTTCATTTTTCAGACTGTATCGGGAAATTAAACACATTCTTGGATGCATTCGAGCTTTGCCTGCGGATACTTCAAGTGATTCGCCGACCCGTAACTGGGGGAAACTTGATGAATTCGTGGAACAAAGATTTGGAGCTGAAGCTGGTTAACAAATTTTACAGTAGAGTAGAAATTTGATTACTTCTTTGACAAAGGCTTACCAGATTTGAGGGAAATTTGGGGATGTCAGAACCAATTTTGTGCTCATGCCCTTTCCATATAGTATTAAATTGAGGTAACTATAATTTGTTGGTATCTTTATTTGTTCTGATATATTTATCTATCAATTTTTCCATCTTCACACATCAGTAACTAAACACTGAGGTGAAAAAATCTTGAAATCTTAAAGATGAAAGTTGTATGATATTGCAGCAGAAGTTGTCTTTTATTTTCCAAATTTGTGGTCTGGGGTTCCGCTGCTTCAGGTGTTTGGAAATCTCGAGAATAATATTGTTTGTTCGAGAGAGCATTTTCTAAGAATTTATGAGGAGACAACACGATTGAATCTGGTTCTTACTGAGAGATGTGCTGTGGTAGTACTGCTAATAAACTATGTTATTTTCGTTAGGCAGTACTTCTCTTGGATGATTATTTGAAAGAGAGAAGATTTTTATTGAAGATTACAGTTTCTCAGTCTGACCCTATGTAGAACATCGCATTGTCAAAAGTTATTCATGCCCATCTATCTAATCTTGTTCTTTACTGCATATACAATCATTATTTTTCCTTCCGTCACACCTATCCTATCTTTAATGTCAGCTTTTGAAGGAATGGATACTAAAATGACTTTTCTGAGTGATAACATAAACAAGTTTCAACTACGTATTACTAACAGTCAGGAATTTTGTTTTCCAGGTGTTCTGATTGCTTCCAGGTCAAATAGGTAAAGTATGTATCACATTCATTTGTAGCTGAAGAAAGTGTTATTCAAACCAATTTTGTAGCAGGCACACGATAGTGTGTGATGAATATAAACCTTATCTGATTTGTTCCGTTTGTGTAGTTTTGGGTTGGAGATGGAATTAATTTATTTCTTTTACCCCGATGATGGAACGAACAAGTAATTTTGATTGTTAAAATTTGATCATGTTTAGGGGTAAGTGTATCCGTATTAGTTTTCTGCATGAAGCATAAGTTTACAGAATTACATGATATTTTCCCCACCTAGTCTTTTGATTTACGGATTTTAACTTTGGTTTATATTGTGTGTATATCTTTAGCAGACCCTTTCAGATTTCTCTTTTGAATAATAAAATTTCCTTTTGGAATTGTTATCTTTTTTAAAATTCTCACGCTGCGGAATCGTCTTAATCTCTTGGATTAAGCGTAATCTAGTTTTCGATTTAGAATTGTCGGGCTCTATCTCCTATTTTATCTTTCCGCTTCCGCTAACCTGCTATGTAGGAGTGATAATTTGGGTTAGGATTCGTTTATTCATTTGATTCGTTTAATAAATGAATCGAATATGAATCTATCACATTTTAATTCGATTCGTTAATTCGTTTTGTCATCCCTACTGCTATGCCACTTTCTGCATTGTTTCGAGTTTGTCTTTATTTGAATTTTATTAGGAGGGCAAGGGATATTTTGGAATTTTGGTCATAAAATTTTGTACCAACATTTGGGTAGGAAAGAATCAAAATAAATTATCTAGATTCAGTGCTGAGCTGAGTATTTTGTTGAGTTTTTTATGAAGTGTGATGCGTAATTATTAGATTAGATTAGAGGTTTTTAATTAGAATTCTCTAAAGGATAGTCTAGTTACTTAACTCTTATCATGAAAACAAGAGGTCATAAGTTCGAGTCAAGCGAGATGAGTTTTGAAATTTGGGTGGGATGAGGTTAGAGCTTATTATTAAGAAAGAGATTTGAACATTCTTTAAATTTTTTTATAAAAAGAAAAAAAAATTAAAATAATTTAAAATAATTAAATCTTAATTGATACACATATACATAACATAAGATTATTAAAAGCTGCTGAGTATAAAAAATAAAAAGATAATGAATCTAAATTCTAAAACAAATGACAAGTATTAGGTTGCTCTGTTTAATTTAGGACGAAAATACAGATTATAATCGGTAAATAAATGGTATGACCTTGAGGAATTCTAAGTTCATTCATAAAATTGTAAATTATTGTTTTAGCGTATCCTATAGTCCCCCAAGAGATGTGGCAAAAGGAATAAGCCTTGGTTGATAGGTATTGGGTTCAAGTTTAAAGAATTTTAAGTCCTCCTTTAAGTTCGAATTGGGTGATATGTCGATATGTCGGCAGAGTGTCCAACGTTCAAAAAAAAAAAAAAGAGTAACTTATAGTCATTTAATATATAATTGATGAGGACAGTTTTTTTTTTTTAAAAAAAAAAAATTAGAAAGGGGAAACAAAATTTATCAATTTACTGACTTGGCCTTGATACTCCTTCCAAAGTTGAGAAAATAACAAAACGTAACATAAATTTGGAGAATCTCAATTTTACTGGCATCTAATTCGAACTTTAATAATCAATTGCCTTTCTTCAGCCTTGTTATTTTTACTCTTCAACCTTTACCAATTCCTCGAACCTTAACCTAAGAACTTGAAAAGATGTAATTTTTTAAAAAAAGTTTTAGCTTATTTAATGAAAGAAATTAACAGGGTAAAGAAAACATCTCATGTTAGTTGAAAGGTGATCTTGGTCACTTAATATAAGACAACCCTCAATTCTCAAATTAGTTTTTGAGTTTAGTTAGAACCATAAATTTATACATGATATCAAAGTCAATCTCACTCACGAATAAACTCACATTATCTAATCATGTGACACGGATATCCACATCGAGCATAAGACAATCTTCAACTCTCTAGCTAGTTTTTGGCTGAATTAGTGATAAAAATTTCAACTGATTCTTTTAGATTTTAATGACCAATTCAATCTCAATGTCTGTTATAAGAAAATCTTAATATATAAATTAGGAAGAACTAAGATTTGTAGGATGTAGTATGTTTTATATAACACTATCAAAATAATTACTGCTGCTTTTTTAAATTTGAAAATTTTGTTACTAATTTAGTATCTAATTTAGATATGTATATTTATATAATACAAGTTCATAAGCCTATGACTATCGAGTATTAAATAATGTCCTATATCCCAAAAAAAAAAAAAAAACTTATAGGGGACTATCGCATCAGTTCAGCTCTGCCAAAGAGTAGACCCTCGTGGGTTCTGCAATAATTTTTTAAATTTTAAAATTAAAATTGCAAAATCTATTAGACTCATAGCCCCACAAAAAACCCACCGGATCTATCAAATGGCAAAACAAAAGTAGGCTGCGCACCAACTCAGATTCTCCCCAATAAGCAGCAACATAAAAGTAAAAGAAGCAATCATGAGAATGAATGAAAGGTGTATAGCTGCACCAGGGCATATCATATTATTGAGCAATAATCATCAGTTTCAAATTCATTGAATAATGGGGCCTCTCTAAAACTAAACCATAATAGTATATCAATGAAGAAAGAATCTACTCACTCAATTTAAACCCCTATTCTATCTAACTCTGACTGCCTCGGGTCTGCCTTCGTTTCCCATTTCGTAATGGCTATAAATACGTTCCCTATATGGATGCATACCCACCGTGATGAGACTTCTGCCATCTCCATGCGGTTTCTAAGCTTTCTTGTAGATTAGTGTACTTGGCTGTCCAGTTCAGTTCAAGTCTGATCTTGGTCGGGTCGCTATACACTTCAGCATAGTCACCTGGGCGGCGAGGTTCATATTTAACTTTGATATTTGTCGATGTTGCTTTTTTACATGCCTCAACAAACTCGTTTACTGATCTCCCTGGTCATATAAAACACAGAAACAAGATTTTCCTCAACTTTTATTTGCAAAATCTAGAATTGGATAAAGGAAAATGCTATAAGAAGGTAATCTTAAGGAGTACCTTTTCCGGTGCCAACATTATAAATTCCAACTTTCTTAGGTTTTGCCCTCTCAAGAGCTTTTACATGAGCGTCAACCAGATCATTGACGTCAATATAATCACGAACACAAGTGCCATCTGCAGTACTGTAGTCTGTTCCTTTGACCTTCAAGGGAGCCAAATCACCAGATTGTCAGAAGCCAAGTAATTTATGTGTTACGAAACATTAAGAAGCATATTCAGTCATTATGAATACAGAAATATCAAATCAAAAAGGGTGAATGTTAAGAGATACATGTTATTATTTAGTGATAATACCGTTATACTATATAGTTCATGCATGAATATCGAGACTTTGCTTAATTGTATATTATGTAGTAAAGTTTCAATAGGAAAAGCATACATGTAGAATAATATTTGGACGTTAATCCTAATCCAAGCTTGTGATAATCATGATAGTCCTACCCTGCCCATTTTCGCCAAGTAGCCTATTCACTCGGTCAAGTTTTCCAATTTTTTCCCAAGTTACCTCATTTGTCCAAGTTATCAGAACCTTTTGACCTTTTTTAGGGGGAAGATTTTATGATGTATTTGAAATCCAGACCATGAGTGGGTTAATGAACCATAAACATGAAAGTTTGACCAGATGAAGTTTGACCACAACAGCCGAGCCAAGAGAAGCGTTTTCAAATATCCAATTATAAATCATGTACAGATTTCTCAACTTCTTCAAACAGTCAATTGCTGTTTCTTCCTGTCTCTTCAAAGATTTAGGCAGAAATAGAAACAGTTGTCCATGAAAACAAAAGGTCAAGGAACGACATAATAGCATACCTTCAGCCCAGGAATAATACCACGAGCTGCATCGAAACAAGCTCCTGAAATTCGCCCATGTTCACGTAATTCAGGTCTTGGAGCTTCACCTAACCTGCCCTCTGGATCGGAACCAATGACATTGAAGTATCTGCAAAATATTCACAAAAGCAAGTTGAATCTATAACTCTAATTGTGGGTGATTATGATTTATCTACATGTAAATTCCAAAAAAGAAGGCATGCATCTAATATTTCAAAAATAAAGGCATAATATTAAATTAACAGAGTAGTTGGAAAATAAACAAGTTAAAAAGTACTTGCACAAGGACACTCAAACATGTTATTTATAAAGCAAAAGGGTTAACAAACTAGTGTAAAAAACCACTAACCTTAGGATCATAACCGCCATATCAGAGTTTTTAGAGAAGTCCAGGATGATATCTTCAGCCATCTTCTTAGCTTTACCATACGGATTAATTGGGGCCTGCATTCATTCGAAAATATTGAAAAGTTGTCTATTAACATTGGGTCAAAAAAATTGAAGCATGTCCATCTTACACTATATAGCCCAAATACAAACTTAAATAACTAGACAAGTGTCTATGACATACAAAATTTCTCACCTGTGGAGTTTCTTCAGTAATGGGCATCTTTTCAGGCTCCCCGTATGTAGCGCATGTACTAGAATATATCAAAGTATTCACTCCACGCCTGGCCATTGACTCCAATACTATCAAGGTATTTGAAGTAATGTTGTGATAATATCTGCACATCAAGGTCAAATATATCACCATTAAGGACATACACCATACGGTACTTTAACGCCAAAGACTAAGAAGCACAGCAGGGGATTAACCTGTTCACTGTACACTCATCCATTTATTATGCATATATCGTGAAGATATAATACCTAAATTACTATGAAAACTTGACCATCAAAAATGGTCTAAAGTCAACCTGAAATTGAAATCTAGATTTATATTCCTAGCAAAACCTGAAAATGGCCTAAATTTTCCTATTATCATACAAAGCCCTATGGTATGAAGTCAACATGGTTCATCAAAATAAGCTCTTGGGGAACTCGTTAACTTTCACTACCATTGCCGCAGACAACATTTACAACAGCCTGTTCTTACAAACAAAAGAAATATATACCGTTTGGCACCAGATTTGACAGTCTATATCACAAACAATACTTACTTGAGAGGATCAAGGGTGCTTTCCCCAACATATGCAACAGCTGCAAAATGCATTACAGCATCAAATGTATTTTCTGAGAATATTTTGTTAACCTGACATATGAGTTAAGTAATCAAGTCAGAACATCCATGTCTGTAGAGTTGTAAATGAAAAGCTAAAATGCATCTCAACAAAGGCACAATTAGCATACAGCTTTAGCATCCCCCAGGTCAGCGTAAATAAACTGAAGCCTCCCAGGTTCTGGAAATAATTCTTGTAGGATCTTAACGGCACCTAGGTTTCCCCGTGAAAGGTTATCCTGTCAAGAAGAAAAATCATTATCCTCGAGATCCGCATCAAGTGACAATATTAAGTGAACAGTGATTATGCAGAAGAAACATACAACTATGGTTACGCGGTATGAGTCCTTCAGTAATCGCAGTGCAGCATGTGAACCAATGTAGCCAGCACCTCCAGTTACCAGGACATGAGTTACCCCTTCTTCATGTTGGGAAAACTAAAAGGATGCAAAGCAAGTAAAACAATGTTAGCACTGAAAATTTCATAATCACCAACTTAAAATATACAAATAAAAGAAAACATGATACTCAAGAAATAGATGCAATTTTGAGAGATGACAAGGGAATTACCGGGCTCGGGCCGCTGAATGTTGGTGATTGCTTCACCATGAAAATGCATAATGCAGTAAAGGAAGCAGCCAAAAATAATTTCCCAGCAAAACTGCTCTTCCTTTTGGGGTCTGCATAATCCAAACCTTCATGCACAAAAGGTTCTCATTACTAAAATGAAGTCAACCCCATCTCAAAAAGGAAGCAATTAAAACAAAAACTATAACAAAAAAAATAAGGACCATATTAAAATTACTATGATGATTCTAAATCTCACCTCCAAAGGATGAAGGTCTAGTAGGCCTTTGCTGACTTCTGGCCCTGCCAAAATTCAGCATCTCGGCAAATCCTGATAGTTTATCTATGTTGTAAAATCAGTCGTAAGCCTCGGTTATGTCAGTGATCCAAGTATAATACTCCCCCTTATGATCTGCAAAATAAAAAAGGCAAGCAATCGTGAGTAAATTTTCAAGCAATATCAATTCAGTTTTAACAAAATATGAAAACAGAGACGGCAAAATAAGTGAAATTCGAAAAGAAAAAAAACAGAGTTTTTACATGTGAAATAAAAGTGTGAAAATTTTTATAATCAATCATAGAGGAAAATTGTAGAAATCCAGATAAAAAAAAGACTCAAAATTGAACAATAATTTTAAAATATATAAATACAGAAGTATAATTATGTCAGAGCATGTCTGCCCAGAAAATTAAAAAATATAAAATTTACAAACAAAAGTCTGAAAATGGTCATTTTTCAAATCCAAAATATAACCCAAAAAAAAAAATCAATAGTTTTTCAGAAGAACAAAACCAAATCGATGAAATTCAGATTCAAAATCACTAGTCAACAAAATCCCAACTCAAAAAACACTAAAAACCTTGTGATCTTGAGAGATGAATTTCGTGAACAACTCGGAATAGAGAGCAAAGATGAAAATAAAACAACTGGGTAGCAAAATAATAACATGCCTTTATAAAAATTACAATAATAACAGAGCTTGGCTTTAATGGCTCAAAAAGTACCCCCAAAAAAAAAAAAAGGCCTCTGCTTCACAACAAACGAAAGCTGTGAAGATCTAAAAGCGAAAATACAAATTTAAAGAAGAACCCAGAAGAGAAAAAGGCGTAAAGAAATTAGAATGAAACGCACGACTGAATTGAATTGCAAAAACGTAAGAAAGAGAAAGAGATTAAAAAATCGAATTTTTGAAGAGAGAGAAAGGGAGAAAACGTACAGCGCGAAAAGGGAGGAGAGGCAATGTGAATGAAAATGAATGAATCAGTGAAAGAAAATGAATGTGGGAGAGAGATGAAGGACATTTTCTATTCGAGTTGAAATTTCTGTGTCCCTGTTGTCATGCGTTAAGAGCAGAGCAGGACTAAATCTTTGGTGCAACGGTGGTATATGTGTGACGTGGTACCATTAACGAATTAAAAAACGATATGTATAATTTAATATTTATTTTTAGTTTTTTTTAATTTTTTAGTCCGCATGATAATGAATTATTGGCTTATTACATGGTTGACATAGTTGCACCAAAGATTTTCTCGCATAGCAGAGGCACAAATTTATATTCACTTTTTCTTTTGAAAAATCAACAAATTAATTATAAGTTTTCTTTTTTGGGATAAGAACAACTGGTCCATAATTTTTTTTAATTTTTTAATAAAGGACATAGTTTTTCTGGTTGTATCAAATAAATCCTTAGCTATTAGAGATAGCAATGGATCGAGTATGATATAGGAGTAAATCTTTGGTGCAACAGTGGTATGGATGACGTGATACCACCAACCAATAAAAAAATAACATGTTTAATTTTCTTCCTATTTTTTAGTTATTTTTTGACTTTTTAGCATGCGTGGCAAAAGATGATTGGCTTGTTGCATGGATGACGTGGTACCACTGTTGCACCAAAGATTTTCTCATGATATAGGGATATCAATATTAACAAAAATTATTCTCTTATCCGCCTTAACATATCGGGCCTCATGTGGATCCTCATTCACACATGAATTTTACATCTATTTAAATAAAAATGCAATACTCATATCTGAACTATCCAACCAATGAGTATATAAATTTACCTTCTTATCTGTCATTAACATACAAGACCCGCATACCTCATCTCCACATGAATTTTTACTATCTCTACTAGCTATTACCTAACTTTTAATTTAACTATCTTTTAGGAATTATTGTTTGACCAATTGTGATGTCAAAGTCAACTTTATAAAAGAGTGGTGCAACCATTACTTTAATTCAGTAGGAGTAAAATTTGATTTTCATAAAAAATTATATATATTAAATATTTTAATATGGGTAAACTAAAATTATGTCAACTTTTCAATAATTTATAAGATATATTTTAATAAAATTTCAATTGTCCCCAATCGTTTATATGTCGTCTGCTATTATTCTACTGTACATATTATAATTGGGAAGTTAAGATTATAAAGAACTAGTTAATTTAGTATATTACAATCGTATTGTAAACGTTGGAAACCTCTCCGTTAAACCACTCAACCCCGATTTAAGCGGAGAAAATAAAATCTTCGGTTGTCCCAGACTATTACAAGAAGTGCACCCCTTGGATTTAAAACTATGACTTAACCAATCAAGTCTTAAAATCTTATGCCACCAAACCACACCGCATTGAGGACGTATTATATTACAATGATATAATAATCACTATTCAATATGAAAATCTACCAAAATATTGAAAACCATGCCTGGTAAAAATGTATTAAATGGAGCCTAAAATGGTATTTTACTCACTCCATTAAGAGTAATGGAGTTGTTTAATATAAATGGACAAAAATATGCTTTTATATCTATTGAAACATAAAGATCCAAGGACTTGTCTGCTATTGTACCATTATTTTTAATGAATTTTATATTTAAAATAATCTTTTTTTTTATTGAAATTCTTATTAGTTGAACCAATTGTATTTGAAAATTTAATAACTGATATTTGATATAATTTATATTTCATTATCGAGATGAAATTTCTAATAATAATAGGGTGTTTACGGGTCGGGTCGGGTTTTTTGAAATTTAGTGAGATCCGGTCGGGTCGGGTCACGCGGAGGTGGAACCCGATCGGAGCGGGTCGGCATAAAAACATAATTTTTTTAATGAATTAATTATTTTGAAATACAAATATTTGTTATTTTATGTCTCAAAATTTATCATAAATATAAACTTTTAATACAACAAAAATAATAAACAAATGAAATAAAAGTAAAAACTTTAAAAATAATAATAAATTTTTTAGAAAAATATAATAAAAATTTTAGAAAAATAATATAAATACTATAGGATCGGGTCGGGTTTAAATATCAAATCCGTTGCCCAACCCGAAAATTTCGGGTCGGGTTGAAAATTTGCAAATCTTTTTTTTGGACCCGCGGACACCCCTAAATAATATTACGAAAATAATGTGTTACTTGACGTGATCAAGGCGATTTTTTAATAAGTTTTTAAAGCTAGCTATTGGAGTTTGAATTTTAGAATTATAAGAATAGATATAAAATAAAATAAAATAAAAAAAAAATTTTGAGGTGATAATTGATAAATTAACTTTAAAAATATAAATATTTAAATGAGATTCCAATGAATGAAGTATGTGGTCTATCTTGGAATTTTTGATTTTTTGTATTTTAATTTAGTCATTAACTTAAAAAAAAAACAAGAGACATATTAAAAGCCATAAAAATATATATATATTTAAATATGTTAAATGATAAATAATATTATATTGAAATTCATATTTTCTTTAAATTTTTTTTAGTATGTCTTTTAATTTATATTTGAACCTCATTTGATATAAGGATAATGTTTTGCAAATTTTTTTTTTAAAAAATTACAGACTTCAATATATGAACAAACAAAAAACGTAATTTTCAATGTAATTTAAAAAAATTCTTCACTACAAAACAAAAAATATATAACTATGTGATAATATATATATAGCTATCTGCCTTTATTATTGTTGAAATTTTTGTAGTGCCGACACTTGCACCTGGGCTAGCCCAACAGCGTGAATTCGAATCCTTGCAAGTGTGTGGATTCAATTTTTCCAATTTAATAGTATTTTTTTTTTAATATTTAAGTGAAAGTAGATACATAGGAGAATACATATATTATTTTTATGTAAAGATATAATTATGGGTATATTATAAATATTTATATTCACTATCCAAATAAAATTTCAAATCGTATATATATAAACTAGGGGTGTTCATAGGGTTGGGTCATGGGTTGACCCGACCCGACCAGCGCGGGTTCAAAAAAAATTTGTAAAATTTCGACCCGAACCGAAATTTCGGTTCGGGTCACGGATTAATATTATAATTATAATATATATTTTTAATGATACAAATTTAACAAGAAACAATTGTTGTTGGAATGGTAAAATATTTACTTGGTGTTTAAATGATCCAAAGATTAAGTAGAAATTAATCAAAAACTTTGTCGTCTGACCACATGCATATCTTATAAAATTTGTATCAATTAAATATATATATTATATTCATTACATATTATGTTGACTCGACCCGACCCGACCCGTGAACACCCAATAAAAAAAAATGCTAATTGGGAGGAGTCAATCATCTGACGCAGCGTTGCATAATTCTTTTTAAAAATAAAAATAAAAATCAATTCAATTCAGCGGAGAATGCGGCGGGTGAGAGTTTCTTTAATTACTGTACATTATGTAATCAGATTGCCACATGTCATTTGTTCAACGTCGTGATTTCTATAAGTTAATGGGCCCTACTCTCTGTAGGGCCCACCAACATGTGGGTCCGCAATTTCAACGTCTTCAATGAATACTATTTCGTTCTATTTTTATATTTATCGGCTCCATAAAATTTAAAATTACCCAGGAAAACAATAATTCATACCAAAAAATACACCGTAGTCTTTTATTTTTATTTTTATTTTAAGTAGAGGTATAAATCTATTTCTTATAGATTACACTTCATCCCACTCAAAACCCAAATTAAAAGCATCACATATGCCTTAAACCAATGACCTCTTACCTCCACTATAAGAGCTAAGCAAATTATACTATCCTTTTGGTTATAAATCATTGTTTTGAAAGTTGGAACGACCGTCGAATAGAGAACTGGTAATGAGTCTGGTCCGAGTACACCTCCAAGATAGGTTGTCCAAAAAAAAATAGTCAAATTCATTGAACCAAAATTTTTAATCCTAAATAAAAAAAAAAAATCAATTTTAAAAAATTTACATAAACCCTAAATCAAACAATACAAATAAATTTAAAAATAAATATATATATATATATATATATATATATATATATATATATTATAACTTTTGACATTATAAATTACTAGAATGATTGATTGTATTAATTAATTAATTAATTAGTTAAGATTATTTATAATATCATGATGAGGTCAATCGATTCAACCGAATTAGTTTAACCGGTCGAACCAATAATCTCTTAAAATTCTTAGATCAATGATTCAATCACTCATTCGGTTTTTAAAAAACATAAGTATGATATATCGTGGTGGTGTTGTTACTTATGAGGGGTGTGACCGGTAAGAGCAAGTTTGCATTTTTTATTGGTAACTTTCAAAAAGATACATATGTTTATACTTATTACATCAAAATTAAAAAAAAATATATAAAAATTATCATTAAGATATTTGTTAATCATCAATAATCCAAATTAGGCAACACTAAAATAACAATTTACTTGAATGATTATTAACACGTTTAGTATTAATTAAAACCAGTGGTATTAAAATCCTAATGTTGACAAAAATACCACTAAAATTCATAAATTAATTAAAACCATCTCTTGTAATATACTTTTAATTTTATAATGTCCAGCCTATTTTTTTTTTTTTTGATAATGGGTATTTTGGTAGACTTACACGTACTTTAATTAATTTCAGAAGTTTCCTAGCATATATCAGGATAAGTCGTTGATTTTTTACATCAGGGAGAATGACACTAAATAAATATATTCAATGGGATTTGAACTAAGAGTGGCAATGGGTCAGGCCCGAGCTTTGGTAAGTCTGGTCCGAGCCCGACAAGGAAAATATTGGCCCGGGTAGCCCGGCCCGAGCGTCTTCCGGGCCGGGCCTGTGTTAGGTTCCTGTAACATGCCAATGATCCATAAGTCATGATTTCATGTGTGAATACTCAAAAAGTTGCGGAAAAATACTTACAATGAGCAGATGTAGGATTTCAAAAATCTTTGCGTTTCGGAAGCTCCAAGCTTTGTGTGTTGAATGCAACCCAATGATGAGTTTCTGTATCACCTCACAAGACACCTTGTGTGCTAGCAAGCTTTGATTTTGAAGCAAAATCAATGGAGAAGAACTTTGAAGTTCTCGGCCAAGGGAGAAAGAAAGAGAGGTTTTGTGTTTTCTTTTGTTTTTGTTTCTAAAACAATTACCACTTCACAAAGTCAAACTATAAAATTTGTATATACTTTACCAAAAAGCAAAAGCAAAGTGTTGGAGGGAAAAATGACATTTAATGCCTCCAACCACTTCCATCACTCAAGTTGACATTTGATAGACATGTGATGTAAGTTGGTGGGACCCACTTTAATTCAAAATTCAAGTGGCTTGCTCCACACACTTCGGGTTCGGGTTCGCTTAATCCGATTAAACGAATTTTTCGTCGCGACATAATTAAATCCAATTTAATTAAATAATAGTGCCTCGCAAAATTATTACGAAAGTCGCTCGCGAATTAATTCTAAATTAATTCCTTCGCCCGAATTAAAATCCAATTTTAATTCCGCTTTGAAATCTAATTTCAATTAATATATCCAATATATTATTTAATCGATTAATTCCAAATTAATCGTTCTCTCTCTTCTATTCGAATTTTATCCCAGATAAAAATTTTACCGTAATCAATCCCAGATTAATTTTCTCTCTCTTAATTAATCATAGATTAGTTATGTTCGAGTCAAGTATCATCGGTGAATCTTTGGGAAGCGACCCAAGAGATCCCTGGATATGTTGGCAGTAAATCCGATCGTCGGACTATCCGAACACGTGCGTACCCCGTACCACGTTCTTACCGATTTACAAGACATAGTTGGCTTCTAGCAAAGCACTGTGCCAACTCAATTCTCCAAAAATATTCAACGAAAAATATATAATCTATATTAGGCATAATATACAATGTATTGCGTATTACGATCCAATATCGGATGTCACATGCTAGGCCTGAGGCTGGAATTGTGTCTGCCCCGTACGAAGCATATATCGGATTACTAGCAACTAGTCTCTTTAATCGGATAATCATGACCTTGTCATATTATCCCGATAGTTGCAACATATTAGAGTACAAGTTCTGTATCCCTACGTGATCATCATCTCTATATGAATGAAGTGACACTTCTATCTTGACATCACACCCAATACACTACGATTCTCAATAAACCCAGAAGAGGCGTACATAGAACCTGTTAAAGTCCCGGACGACCAAAACCAAAGCGTACTGATTGTCGCAAGTATTAGTGATGCAAGTCTCAGGTTAAGACCAAATACACCTACCATGATTCAGATTCACATAGACACATAGGCATATTACCAATGAGATTCTGAGGGGTCTATCCACAGCGAAGCTGTTTCCGTACCATCGGTAAACAGAATCTCTTATTACACTTGCATGAGTATCCAATACCCAAATATATGAGAATTATGATGTTACGCTTCCATAACGCGCACAAGTGAATACTAGCCTATTCCGCATTATCGATGTCCAATCTCGATAATACTATGACTATGGATATTTAATGATTAAACCTTTCGTGGATTGATATTGTCTCATATCTTATTAATCTGAAACTAATTATAAGGACTTTTATCATTTATATATTCAAGTAATCTAATTACAAAATGATAAAATAATAATTTTATATGTCACATAGTTAATTTTTACAAAAACCACAATGTCTTTTACAAATAGTGATGCTAAGGGTCATAATTGTCCAACAATCTCCCACTTGGCCTATAGCCAATCACTCAAGTATCTAACACTTGAACTATGTACATGTCGCTCAAACTTTTACTGAGGAATAGCCTTCGTCAGCGGATATGCAATGTTGTCATCTGATGCGACCTTCTCGATCTTCACATCGCCACGATGTATGATTTCACGAATCAGATGGAAACGTCGAAGTATATGATTGGATCGTTGATGAGACCACGGTTCCTTAGCCTACGCTATAGCCCCGTTATTGTCACAATACAAAGGAACGAGCTCAGCTGCTAACGCCTTACGGAACTACTCTTAATCTAATTAGGAATTTACGGATCCAAACTGCCTCTTTTACTGCCTCAGCTGCAGCGATGTATTCCGCTTCTGTTGTTGATTCGGCAATAGTCTCTTGCTTGGAAGATTTCCAGCTCACTGCTCCGTTGTTCAAACAAAATATGTACCCGGATTGCGACTTACAGTCGTCTTTATCGGTTTGGAAACTTGCATCGGTAAACCCAGTTACCTCAACTTCTCCATATCCATAGATTAAGAAAGCATCTTTAGTTCGTCTAAGATACTTAAGGATGTTATTAACCGCAGCCCATTGACTATCACCTAAATAGGCCTGATAGCGACTACACATGCTCAAATCATATGAGACAACAGGTCGCGTACATATCATGACATACATGATCGATCTGACTGGTGAAGCGAACATGATCCGACTCATGTTGTCTCTCTCATCTTGAGTTTTAGGACACATGTCCTTAGATAGAGAGACGCCAGTGACACTGATAACAGTCCCCTTTTAGACTGATCCATGTTGAATCTCTTCATCACTTTGTCGATATACGAGCTCTGGGAGAGTCCAAGCATCTTTCTAGATCTATCCCGGTAGATCCTTATTCCTAGAATAAAAGCTGTTTCTCACAGATCTTTCATGGAGTATTTTAATGAAAGACAAGCTTTCACCGATTGTAGCATGAGAATGTCATTGCCAAGAAGCAATACATCATCTACGTAAAGGACAATGAATGTCAGTGCGCTCCCACTAATATTCTTATATACACAATGATCATCTTCGGTTTGAACGAAATCATATTCTTTTATGATCTCGTCAAAACGTTGGTTCCAAGAACGCGACGTTTGCTTCAATCCATAAATGGATCGATTTAACTTGCAAACCTTGTTTGCATGTTTTGGCACGACAAAACCGTCAGTCTGTTGCATATAAACATCCTCCAAAAGGTTTCCGTTAAGGAAAGCGGTTTTGACGTCCATCTGCCATATTTCATAATCGAAATATGCAGCAATAGTAAGCATTATCCGAATGGATTTAATCATGGCAACAGGTGAAAAATTTTCGTCGTAATCGACATCATGTCGTTGACGATACCATTTCGCTACAAGCCTAGCTTTGTACGTTTGTATGTTGCCATCCATGTCCGTCTTCTTCTTGAAGACTCATTTACAACCAATAGGCTTTACGCCTTCTGGTGCATCAACCAGTGTCGAAACTTGGTTGATATACATGGAATCCATTTCGGACTTCATGGCTTATTGCCATAAAGTCGATATCTTGTATCGCTTCCTCATACGTAGTCGGCTCATTATCCTCAATAAGATTAATATCCATATGAGGTGAGATCAGAAACCCATACCTCTCAGGTTGTTTTCTGACTCTCTTCGACCTACGCGGTTCTTGTTTATTAGAAGATTGTGGTACAGTCTCATCCCTGATGAACTGTTCGTGTTCCGTTTGGGAGTCGGTGCCAGGAACAACATCACTCTGATTTTCATCGAGTTATACTTTCCTCCCACTTACGGAATTCTTTTTCGAGGAAAACCGCATGTAGAGCAACAAATACCTTGTTCTCTTATGGGTGGTAGAAGTAATATCCTTTGATTTCCCTAGGATAACCTACAAATAGGCACTTATCTGATTTGGGTTCTAGTTTGGTACCATCCAAACGTTTAACGTATGCCCAGCATCCCCAAATCTTCAGGAATAAGAAACCCGATTTCTTTCCTGTTCATATTTCATATGGAGTATATTGAACAGACTTTGACGGAACCTTATTCAAAATAAGTATTGCACTGTTCAATGCATATCCCCATAAGGAAATTGGTAGCTAAGTGCGACTCATCATAAACCTTACCATGTCCAACAAAGTTCGGTTTCTCCGTTCAGACACACCGTTTAATTGAGGTGTTCCGGGAGGAGTCCACTGTGAAAGAATACCATACTCTTTCAAGTAATCAAGAAACTCATTGCTCAAGTATTCTCCACCACGGTCCGACCGTAATGTTTTAATACTTTTGTCGGTCTGTTTTTCTACTTCGTGTCAAAACTCTTTGAATTTCTCAAAGGTTTCCGACTTGTGTCTCATAAGATACACATAACCATAACGCGATGCATCATCCGTAAAGGTTACGAAATATTCATATCCACCTCTAGCCTGGCTAGACATGGGCCCACATACGTCACTATGAATAAGGCTAACAGTTCGGTGGCACGTGCACCTTTACCGCTAAAAGGTGTTTCAGGCATTTTGCCTAATAAACAAGATTCGCAGACGTCATATGAATTTGGATAAAATCCGTCCAAGTATCCACTCTTCGAAAGCGTGGATATACGAGTCTTGTTTATGTGTCCCAGACGACAATGCCACATATAAGTTTCATATTTGTTACTTAATTTAAGCCTTTTGTTTGTCATCTTATATGTTTGAGATTGATTATATTCAAAATATAAAGACCATTATTAACATCAGCACTACATATCTCAAAATCATTTTTATAAACAAAACACCCGGTGTTTCTGAAAACAAAAGTATACCCACATTGGGTTAAACAATATACAGATATAATGTTTCTAGTCAAACTAAGTACATAATAGCAGTCTGATAAATTAAGTATATGCCCCGAGGGCAGTTCCAAAATGTAGGTCCCAACAGCCAAAACGGTGACTCTAGTCCCATTTCCAACTCGGAGGTCGATCTCTCAAGAAGCCAGTCTCCTGCTAATATGTAGATCCTTCACATTAGTACATATATAAGTACCACAATCAGAATCAAAAATCCAATTTTTAAAACTTGAAGTAGACATGTTTATTTCAATAACAAACATACCTGAAGCCGAAGCCTTGCCCGCCTTCATTTCCTTCATGTGCGCCTTGTACTCATGGCAGTCACGCTTCCAGTGACCCCATTTGCCACACTGTAGGCAGACATCTTGGGATTTATCTTTTGCCTTCCCAAAATACTTTGATGATTTGGCCTTGCCCTTTCTCTTCTTCTTCTTCTTCACACCTCCAGTAGCCTTCGGCCAAGCCTTGGCATTCTGAGATATCGAAGCGAAGTGCGCCTCGCGCTTTTTGCCATTCAAAAGCTCTTTTTCTGCCTGTTTCAGCATTGACATCAACTCTCCAAGAGTATTTTCTTGGTTCATCATATTATAGTTCATGATGAACCCGCTCCAACTGTCAGAAATAGACTGTAAGATCAAATCTATGGAAGTCTTAGCCTCGAAGACTATGCCTAGCTGTCCCAATTGTTCGATGTTAGCAATCATCTGCGATACATGGTGCTCAACAGATGTACCATCTGACATGCGAGAACGAAATATCTTCTTCTGCAAATCGTACCTATGCGATCTAAGGTTAGATCAGTGAATGTCCCTCAATTTCAATATCATTTCATAGAGATCCAATCCCTTGTTTTGACGAAGAAATTGTGGGGTCATTGCAGCAAGCATGACGGATTGAGCAGTTGAGTTGTCATCGCTATGAGTCTTCCAAAGCTCAAGCTCAAGCGGCTGCTCAATTCCGGGCTTAGGCCCGAGAGGTCTCTCTATTGTATAGAGCATCTTCTCATCCCCTAATGAGCGGAAAATATATCAATATTTACCGCCCCTTTAACTTAATATTTTGTTTAGTTTCTCGGGTTTGATAAACGTTTTGATGTGTTTTAGTTTATTTTACAGATAAAATAATATCGGGTCTCAATGAAATCATTTAGGACGAAATATGGGTCAAATAAGGGTAATTATTGGACTTGATATTTTAATTTTGGAGATTAGAAACTTGAAAGGGCGTTTTTGACAAAGTGCAGTTTTGGAAATTCCAATTTCGCACATCTGTCGTATTTTGGGCATAACGTTTTACTCTGATATCGGATTGAGCTGATTCAAATGCCAGATTAAAGAAGACTCAAAGATCTACAACTTTGAAAGACAATATATTTCCGAATTCTGAAGATTTCATGACCGAAATTGATGAATCATCCAAAAGTGTGTTGTGTGTAATTATTAAAGTCATTTTCAATCATTTTCAAAGCAAAAAAATAAATTAATAAATAAATAATAAAATTATCAAATCATCACCAAATATGATAAGCAATTAGTGGAGCAATTAATAATGGATTTGGTGGAGTAATTAGTGGAGAAATTAATAATGGATTTGGTGGAGAATTTGATGGATGATTTGATGGAGGCAAAATTTTACCTATAAATACTAAGCCATTTCATTTGTAAAATTCATACTTTCTTCTTTGAAATTACTAAAGAATAAATAAGAAGATTGTATCTTGTTTATTTATTTACAGCTTTCAGTAATTAATTTCCGCTTTCGCACTTTCTTTTCTTTATTTTTCAGTTTTTACTTTCCGCAATTTACTTTTACGCACAATCATTTCCTTTCTTTACTTTTGCAGTTTTTATTTTTCAAGCAATGAGGAGGTAATTCCCCTTTGCTGGGGTGAAAGGTAAAGCTTTTATTATTACTATTTAGATTAATCTCCCTTAATTATAATATATAAACTATTTAAAACTTGACTTAATGAGGATACCGCCATATTGGCCGGTTGGTAATTAATTATAAATTGGTTTTAACCTGACTAAGTACGGATACCGCCTGATTGGTCGGTTGGTAATTAATTATTAATTTGACTTAATCAGGATACCGCATTTATGGCTGGTTGGTAATTATCACGTAAAGTTAATATATTATATTAAGGGAGATATCTAAAATAGTAGTAATAAAAATTGATCCTCTAACCCTAGCATTTTCTTTTATTGTACTTTTACTTTATTTAATTTCAGTAATTTACTTTTCAGCAATTTACTCTTCAACAATTTACTTTTCAGCAATTTACTTTTATTTTTTTTACTTTTTGCTTTTTACTTTTTGCTTTTACTTTTTACTTTTTTTTTTTACTTTTCAGCAATTTACGTTTCAGTATTTAATTTTCAGTATTTTACTTTATGTCTTTTATTTTATTTAGATTTTTACTACCCGTAAATATGTGTCGTAACTAAGCCAGTTATCTGGGGTTGTGATGAAATCTAATATCATTGGTTTATAAGGGGTTAGATTATAGCTTGGGTAATATAAATATTTATTTATTGAGTCTTAATCTTAATGCTTTTATTAACTGGCCATTAATAAAATTGATTAGGTAAACTTAAAATGAACTTGGAAAAATGGATTTTAGGTTAAAGACCTTAGACTCAATAGCCCACGATCTTCCTTGAGGATAGATAACCATTTAATAGATTTCCTTACAGGATAGGAATATACCTGTCGGGCGGGGGTAGCCATAATTGGAACTTAAACTTAATGAATCCAGGTAATTTGGTTGACATAGACATATGGTTCAATTGGGTTATACTGGGTATTTGTAATCGACCATCGGAAGAGGCTTTTACATAATTTAGTGTTCCGGGTTAATAAATTAATATATTACCCAACTGTAAGATAACCACTTCATCTTTAATAGATATTGGAATGATTCACAACCCTGGATAATTTTATAAATTTGAATTTCCTTCAATCTACTTTCAAGAAATTTTATTTACTTGTTTTAAGTTTTAAATTCATCACCCAATCAAACAATCAATCTATTAGATACTTGTAAACATTTGACCTCATAAAAAATTAATAGCAAAGGTTTTAAGTCCTCGTGGGATCGATACTTTTTATACTACTTGAACGATACGTGCGCTTGCGTTATACGCATGTGTTTACGCACCGGTCAAGTTTTTGGCGCCGTTGCCGGGGACTTATTTATCTTTTACTATTAGTTTAGGGGTTAGATACGTTATTTGTATCTAATTTCTTTTTAATTATTGTTGTTGTTTTCTTGTGTTTCAGGTTCTCAGAAACTACATGAGACGAACCAGAAGCTTTGAACTCCGACCGCTTGACCCAGAAATTGAAAGAACCATCAGACAGTTAAGAAGGGAAAGGCGAGAAGGCCAAGAAGATTTGGTCAACATTGAACCTAAACCTTTGGAAGTTGCACCACCGATACCCATTCGAGACAAAACCATTCCAGTGGTCGACGGCTTCATTTCCTGTATTGTACTTCCTCATTTACCAGCAAATGCGTGTGACATCAAAACATGCATCCAGATGATTCAGCAGTCAGAACAGTTTGGGGGAAATGCAACTGAAGATCCTAATTCCCACATCAGCAACTTCCTGGAAGTTCGCGGTACTTTCAATTACAACTGAGCAGCTGAAGAAGCAATGAGACTGCGGATTTTTCCATATTCCCTGAAAGACAGAGCTAAAGCTTGGCTACATTCGTTACCAGCAGGTTCCATCACAACTTGGAACACCCTAGCCACCAAATTCCTTGCAAAGTACTTTCCACCAGCCATAACTGCAAAGTTGAGGAATGACATCACATCCTTCGTGCTGCAAGATTCAGAATCCATTTGCGAAGCTTGGGAAAGATTCAAAGATTTACTCCGGAAATGTCCTCATCATGAGATCGCAAAATGGCTACAAGTCCAAACCTTCTACAATGGACTTTCTGGAATAATGAGAACCACAATTGATGCTGCTGTTGGAGGAGCTTTGATGGCAAAAGGAGAAGATCAAGCCTGTGACTTAATTGAAGAAATGGCCAACAACAACTCCTTGTGGCCAACAGAAAGCAGCATGATCCAAAGAATTGCAGAAATTTATGAAGTTGGAGCCAACACAACACTGAATTCCAAGTTGGATGTGATTTGCAAAAAATTGGAAACTCTTAACATTAAAGTTAATGGTGGATCCACAAGTTCACCATTTGGAGGAGCACCTGAGTCAGAATCTTTCAACCAACATAAAGAAACGGTGAATTTTGTCAACAATTTCAACAGACAGGGGAACAATCCATATTCCAACACCTACAACCCAAGGTGGAGAAATCATCTCAATTTCGCATGGAGTAACAATTCAGGGCAAATGAACAACCCACCACATGGATTCCAACAACAGAACAAAGGCCAGGAGCAGGCAAATGAATCAGGAATAACAGAAGTGTTGATCCACTTGAAAAAGATAGAAGCAAAACACGACTCTCATGCAGCAAGATATGATGCCATGTTTCAATCCCAAGCAGCATTAATTCAAAGTCAATCTGCTTCTATTAAAGCACTGGAGAATCAAATTGGACAATTGGCCAATGCTCAGAGTTACAGACCCCTAGGTAATCTTCCTAGCAACACTGAACCAAATCCGAGGAACATAGGGAATGAGCAGTGTCATGCCATCATGTTAAAAAGCGGTACTGAAATCAACAAAGATGTTGGAGCCAAAACAACTGCTGAGGAAGTTCCAAAAGAAACAAAGCAACAGATGGAGGAAAAATAAGCAAAGGAAAAAGAACAGATCACTCCACTTCCACTTTTTCCTCAGCGTCTTCAGAAGAATAAACTGGACAAGCAGTTTGCTCGATTCTTGGAGGTGTTCAAAAAGCTGCATATCAACATTCCATTTGCAGAAGCGTTGGAACAAATGCCCAGCTATGCCAAATTCATGAAAGACATTCTTTCACGAAAGCGGAGATTGGAAATTATGAGACAGTAGCATTATCAGAAGAATGCAGCGCCATCATTCAGAGAAAACTTCCTCCAAAGTTGAAAGATCATGGCAGTTTCATTGTTCCTTGCACCATAAGAGAACATGACTTCGGTAAGGCTCTGTGTGATTTAGGTGCTAGTGTTAACTTGATGCCTTTTTCTATTTTCAGGAAACTGCAGATTGGAGAAACAATGCCCATTTCAGTCTCACTACAACTTGTTGATAGAACGCTCGTATTTCCAAGAGGTGTAGTTGAGGATGTGCTGGTCAAGGTTGACAAATTCATTTTCCCAGCAGATTTTATTGTCATTGATATGGAGGAAGATACAGACGTGCCAATCATCCTCGGGTGACCATTCTTGGCTACATGTCGAACCATTATTGATGTACAAAAAGGAGAACTAACCATGAGGGTACAAGACCAAGAAGTAACATTCAATGTTTTCAAGGCCATGAATTTCCCAGATGATGAAAAGAATGAGGAATGTTTCAGACTTGATGCGATACATAGTACCGATCAGAACTCTGATGAAAGACAAAGTTCTACTGACAAACTTAAAACATGTCAATTACCTCTGGAGCCTGAAGATAAAGCGCATTGCGTACTGAAGAAGCCTATTCTTGCACTACAAGTAACAGAAGAGAAAAAGTTCCACCAGCTCAATGAATTGGAGGAATTTCACATACAGCCTTTTGAGGATGCCAAATTGTACAAGGAAAAGACATGATGAGAAGTTAGTGCGCATACAACTGGAACCAGGGCAGAAGGTACTGTTAAACAAATCAATGGTGAAATTTTTCCCATGGAAACCAAAATCACGGTGGTCAGGTCCATTTGTGATCACCAAGGTTTTATCAGACAGAGCCGTTGAGATACATGATCCTGAGTCCAACAAAACTTTCAAGGTTAAAAACAAGCGTGTCAAGCACTACTGGGGAGAATCATTTGAGCGACAAAAAGAAAGTGTCACACTTTCAGATCCAGCCTAACGTTCGAGAAGTCACGTCTAGCTGACGACTTTAAACTTAGCGCTAGCAGGGAGGCAACCCATGCAATTTTTGTATATATTGTGATTTGGTGTGATTAATTTGGTGTGTTTAGTTTTTGCAGATTAAGTCATTTCACGATGGAAGAAGCTCTCGCAAATCTTCACAAGCAATTTCCTTCTCTCCCTCAAAAATCTCTGATTAAAGTTTACAAAGCTCGTTTAGAACGGATGAGACGACTGATGATCAAAGGTATTTCTACTGACATTCGTTGGATTATTGAAGCACGGGTCCGATTGACAGGTGAGTCTTCTGACTATTTTATTTCACATCTGTCTGGCTTAGGAATGAGCACCTATTCTAAAAAACATAGAGCTAAGCAAATGGGTGTTTGTTTCAAATGTGCAAGCTGGAATTGCAATACTCATTGTCGTTCTTTAGGAATGGTGTCTGATAATCGCGAAGACAAAATTAAATTCATTAGGGATGACTTGAGTAAGGAGTCTTTAGATGATATATCTTCGACTCTTGAGACGCATCCCGGTGGATATGTTCATATAGCCATTCGCAAATTACATACACAATTCCAAAAAGAAAGACAATAGTTAAGTCTTGGGAATCTGACTCAAAAAGACCATGTTTGCCAATTTATATGAAAATTGGATGGGAAGCTTGTCCCTGACGCATAGACGTCAATCAAGCCGCTATTTTTCTTGTACATATTATATCTCTTTGTTTTCCTGATAATTGTGAATTGTTTTGTTGTTTTCTTTTATTTTCTCCGACAGGATCCAGACCTTTTTGACTATCACGATTTATTTTACTGTTAAACTAATAATTTTCATTTTGCAGGTACTAGTGCTATTATTTTACTCACCCATTTCAGGTATTATAAATTCAACTCATCATTGTACTTTTGAAGACATCCAGAGTAAGAAAAAAAAAACATGGAAGCCACTTCAAGAAGACGAGTTGAAAACATCTGTGTGTTTTGCAGTAGTAGTGTTGGTACTAAACCACAATACGTAGAAGCATCACAAGAATTGGGTCGAGTCTTAGCTGCAAGAAATATACACTTAGTATATGGCGGAGACAATCTTGGACTTATGGGGATCGTTTCAAAGGCCGTACAGGAAGGAGGCAGTCACGTTTTGGGAATCATCCCAAAACCCTTGGCGGAGGCAAATCTTATTGAACCATCAAACAGAGAGGAACTGATCATGCCAGGTATGTTTGAACGACTTGTAGAAATGATTAACCGTGCTGATGCTTTTATTGCTTTGCCAAGTGGCTTGGGCACATTGGAAGAAATTTTTATAGTGCTATCTTGGGCGAACCTGAACATACACCAGAAACCAATTGGGCTGTTTAATGTTGATGGATTTTATGATTTTCTTTGTGTGTTTCTTGATGATGCTCGGAGAAATGGGTTCGTGTCAAAACCTTTAAAAGAACTCATCTTTACTGCCAGAACTGCTCCGGATCTAATTGACCAACTCTTAGCCTATGAACCACAAGTTGACCCTATCCTTTCAAAGATAAATTGGTCCGAGGACGATCGTGGTAAGAGGCGTCGGATTAATCTGGATCTTAACTTTTAATTTCCTGTAGAATTTCGGCTAACCAGGTATTATCTTCTAAACTCTTCTTCTACTGTTTAAGACATTGGGGACAATGTCTCATTTAGGTTTGGGGAGAGAGAATTAGTTGACTAGTACCTTGTTTTTAGTTGTGTGTTGTTTTTTATTTTTTTAGTTTAAAATTTTTCGAAAAATACAAAAAATTGAAAAATTTTCAAAAATTACAAAAATATTTTGTGTTTTTGTGTTTTTATTTTGACTAAAAAAAGTGAAATTGGTAAGAGATAGCTGAGTAAGGAGTTTCCACTCCTGAGATGTATCTCAAACCTATTTCGAAACAAGTTAATTTTTGTTTATTTCATTTTAAATTATTTAATTTGTAAATTCTCCATAAAACGGACTAAAATGGATCTTCATATGCTCAGTTGACAGATATTATCAACATACATGGAAACATACAGACATTAGCTATAATTGAAAAGTTTGTAATATTCAGTGCTCTAGTTTAAATGGAGGAAGCATCTCAGAAAATGATGGAGTAAAAAAAAAAAATCTGAGATCCGAGTTATTAAGTCTGTAAGGGTGTTCTTAACACTCAGTGCCCTAAAGCCAACTGGTTTGGGAGTCACTGGCCCAAAACTCGCTACATGGATCGATGATGTTCGAAAATATATATATCTAAAGTCTGAGTAATTAAGTCCGTAGGGGTGTCTTAACACCTGGTGCCCTAAAGGCAACTGGTTTGGGAGCCACCGACCTAAAGCTCGCTACATAGACGAAATATATTGTATATAAATAAAAAAAAATCAGAAAAATTATTCCATTGCCATAAAAAAAGTGTGAAATCTGATAGAACTTTAGGACAAAAATATACTCTCTTATCAAATACACTTGTGACTGTCGTGGGCAAAAATGAGATTGATTAATACTTTGTTGACTGTGTATATGGAGAATGGTAAATATAATCTGAGAATTTACTTATTCGGTAATTTAGAAAAAAACAAAACAACTAGTAACTTGGAGTAGAAGTTTCACCTGATTAGTCACTAACTTTCTTTATTCTCTTTTCTCTTGTCTTTTTATTTTTGTGTGCATTAATTTTACTATCTTTTTACTTTTGTAAAATTTTTGTGGGTATCATTGCTGTAAACTCTCACGAGACTACAACTCGTCCATTAGGGACACCTAGGGGTTTAAAGGCTTGTTGCATACGCTAAATGCAACCGTGATCCCTAGGAAAGTGGCTTAGTTTATTTTTTTTTTTGTTTTTCTCGAGCTCTAGAAAAATGCTAGGTTTGGGGGTGTGATGAGCGGAAAATATATCAATATTTACCGCCCCTTTAACTTAATATTTTGTATAGTTTCTCGGGTTTGATTAACGTTTTGATGTGTTTTAGTTTATTTTGCAGATAAAATAATATCGGGTCTCAATAAAATCATTTAGGATGAAATATGGGTCAAATAAGGGCAATTATTGGACTTGATATTTTAATTTTGGAGATTGGAAACTTGAAATGGCGTTTTTGACAAAGTGCAGTTTTGGAAATTCCAATTTTGCACATCTGTCGTATTTTGGGCATAACTTTTTACTCCGATATCAGATTGAGCTGATTCAAGTGCCATATTAAAGAAGACTCAAAGATCGACAACTTTGAAAGACAATATATTTTCGAATTCTGAATATTTCATGACCGAAATTGATGAACCATCAAGAAGTGTGTTGTGTGTAATTATTAAAGTCATTTTCAATCATTTTCATATCAAAAAAAATAAATTAATTAATAAATAAATAATAAAATTATCAAATCATCACCAAACATGATAAGCAATTATCGGAGCAATTAATAATGGATTTGATGGAGTAATTAGTGGAGAAATTAATAATGGATTTGGTGGAGAATTTGATGGATGATTTGATGGAGGCAAAATTTTACCTATAAATACCAAGTCATTTCATTTGTAAAATTCATACTTTCTTCTTTGAAATTCCTAAAGAATAAATAAGAATATTTACAGCTTTCAGTAATTAATTTCCGCTATCGCACTTTCTTTTCTTTATTTTTCAGTTTTTACTTTCCGCAATTTACTTTCCGCAATTTACTTTCCGCAATTTACTTTTACGCACAATCATTTCCTTTCTTTACTTTTGCAGTTTTTATTTTTCAAGCAATGAGGAGGTAATTCCCCTTTGCTGGGGTGAAAGGTTGTACGGGCCAAATTTGTACCCAAGGGTAAAATCGTCTTTCACCTTAAACCCAACAATATACAAGGCCCGAAAGTAAAGACGAGGCCCAAAGAATTCTGTATTATTGGATTACAATTGAGCCATAAGCTTAAGGACAAAACCTCTTAATTATATCAACCATTTTTCCCCACTTTTCCTAACACAAGGCATATTCTCACATGCTCAAACTTTTATCAAATGTCTGGGCACGTTGTGGGACTTATGCCAGCTGCCAAAGACGATCCTTTTCATCTATAAATAGCAACGCAATTCAAGAAACAAGGGGAGGAAGCGGGACTTCTTTCTTACAAGTCTCTGCTCTCTGACACTAGCTCTCTCAGAGTACTCCATCCCCTTATACACTTATCACCGCCCTCACGGCTACCAAAAGAGTTTAAGGTAACATCAAACCTTGCTTTCACATTTTACATATTTACTGCTCATTTCATACGACTGACTTGAGCGTCGGAGGAAGCGGGACTTCTTTCTTACAAGTCTCTGCTCTCTGACACTAGCTCTCTCAGAGTACTCCATCCCCTTATACACTTATCACCGCCCTCACGGCTACCAAAAGAGTTTAAGGTAACATCAAACCTTGCTTTCACATATTTACTGCTCATTTCATACGACTGACTTGAGCGTCGGAGTGCCCCCGGCACCCACCACACTGGTGGGCAGTCTGCTCCCGCTCATTCTACCTTTGTCTTGCAGGATCGCTAATGCCCCCAACCTACAAATTCTGATCGTGGACCTCGGCTGAATTCCAGCGTCCATAATTTGGCGCCCACCGTGGGGCCTTAGCGATTCATAGCAAGCAAAGACCCCCTGTAGACAACAGGACCTGGGCGACGCCGCTCTTCTAGGCTCGGGGGCCTAGTCGGGACGTATGAAATAACATGGAGTCGCCACCCGGTGTGAACCGGGACAAAGATTTAAGGCCGCACTCACCCCTCGCAAGGGAAGACCTCAAACCGTTGGGTTCGGAATGGTCCCTTACTTATGCCACTTGTGATGATATAATTTGTGCAATAAATCAACCGAGCCTAAACAATAGATTTCCAAGGATAATTTACTCCTAAGTTCGCATGCATAAAATAAACCATTATAATGACAATGTCATACTATAATCTCATGGTATACCTCAATTATATAATGCAGAAAGTAAAGAACAAACTAAACATAATGCAAATTCTCAACGCAAAATAAATGACTAATCATGCTTGAATACCATCTCATAAACACATCAAATGAAAAACATGCGGAATTCAAGTAACGAATGACAAACAAATCAAAACATCATAAAACAAAATATGCGTCGTTTACTCAAGTGGTACGTGGAGTTGTATCCCGAGTGCAGATCATACTACCATCCATTCGGAATCGGCTATGAAATTTACGTCCGGGTTTCCATCCTATATACCACGAGAGGCGACACATTTTTCATTTTATTCAAGGGCCACAACATACATCATTTTACAATACATGCATATTTATCTACTCAAGGGCCACAACATGCATCATTTCATAATACATGCATTTACTATCTATTCAAGGGCCACAATCATGCATCATACATTATTTTATCTCACCAAGGGCCACAACATGCATCATTTTACAATACATGCACATTTATCTACTCAAGGGCCACAACATGCATCATTTCATAATACATGCATTTACTATCTATTCAAGGGCCACAATCATGCATCATACATTATTTTATCTAACCAAGGGCCACAACATGCATTACTACATAAGAATCATGCAAACGAATCTCAATAAATAATAAAAATAACACTGAAAACGGATGTGAAAAATACCCTCAGGTCTAACCTTTTTGTCGGCTCTCGGACTTGCGTTTCACGGCCGTCGGAAGGGCTATCACTCTGCAACTCTTCCGGTTCACTGGTTTAACGTCTTAGCTCGTTGTTTCACTGTTTTGGTCGCTGTTTTACCTCCGTTTTGCTGCTGTTTTCTCGGTGTTTTCTGGTCACTGTTTTAAGGCAATTTAGGGACTGTTTTGGTGTTTTTTTATGGTGCTAAAGGCTACTGTTTTGGATTGTATTAGGGTCGGTTTTTGGGGTTATTTTGCTGCTGGTTTTGGGTGATTTACTCACTGTTTTGGACTCAATTTTGGGGAGATTTTCGGGACTACATGGGGCGATTTGGCTCACAGTTCTTGTTCACTCGATGGGCAGTCTTTGTTTTGGTTTTCTTTAGGGTTTATTTGTTTTTTTCTTGGTCGGTTTGTGGGGGCAGTTTAAGGGCTCTGTCAAAGGCTGGTTTGTGTTTAGTTTCACGAGTTGCTTGTTTGAGGGCTGATCATGGGTTCCTTATTTGTTAGTGGAGGCACATTTTTTGGCACATGGAGGGCTGCTTGTGCGTTGGCGTTGTGGGCAGTTAAAAGGGTTGTTTTGTTGTCTATTTGTGTTTGGCTTGTGGCCGTGATGGGACTGATTTTATGGTGGTCTTCTATGAAGATTAAGAGAGGAGTGAGGGGCTACTGCTCTAGGGTTTATTCTTTGTTTGACATGGTTAGAGATGCATGATGCCGAGAGAGGAAGAGGGGTTCGTCAGTGAGGGTGCAGTGTACGTGGCTTTGGGAGTGGAGTGAAGGCTTTGAGTCAGGTTAATGGTCTACGAGTGAAGTATGGCATGGAGCAAAGGCAATAGATGGAGGCTTGAGGCGTTGAGTGCTATCTGTGGCGTTGAAGGTTGAGGTGTCTGCGTGAAGATGAGGCTTGAGGGTTGTGGCTTCTTGTCGGTGGCTTGTTACGAGAGGCTGTTGGCGTTGAAGACTCTGAGTGGAGTGGTTAGAGGGAGGGTTTTGCCGAGTGTCTAGGGTCGTGTCTTCAACGTGAGGATGTAGGGTTTATTTTGTTTTCCTGCATCCGTGAGAGAGACATAGAGAGGAGGGATGAGGTTAGGGTTCCATTATTTGTTTTTTTTTGTGCCGTGAGAGTCTTTTTTGGGAAGCAGAGAGAGCCTAGGTTTAATTTTTGATTTGTTTATATAGTGAGGGGATGTATTAGGGTTAGGGTTTAATTAAGGAATAAAATCAATTATTATTAGGTGTATTTTAATTTGATTATTTAGGGAAAGAATGTCTTTAATTTTGGTGGTGGATTTGAATTTAATTTGATTTAATTTGAATTGTAATTAATTTAATTTGTGAATTTAATTAATTTAATTGGTTTGTGATTTTTAGATTTAACATTTAATTTAATTAATTGGTTATTTAATTTAATTTAATTTGTGAGTTTAATTGAATTGTATTTTAATTTAATTTCAATTGATTTTAATTTAATTGGTTTGTGATTTTTAGATAAAGAATTTAATTTAATTAATTGGTTATTTAATTTAATTTAATTTGATTTTAGTTTAATTGGTTTTAATTCAATTCAATTTAATTTAATTTGTGACATATATTTTAAATGTTTTAATTATTTAATTTGTGAGATGTGTTTTAAATGTTTTAATTATTTTTGGAGGTGATTTAATGGGCTTGGGCTAAGGTTAAGTTTTAAAACGGAGATTCAACAGCGAACCCGAAGCTAAACACGTGAACTAAATCCAACAAAACGTCAATTCTTGACGCTTCCCTTCCGACATCCGTTTCCCGCGACTTCCGCGACTTAAAAGATAGTTGCCTCCAACTGAGACTCATCATCGGGTTTCACATGTAAAAATACAATGCCTACACCCCCCCAGTCTACAAATCCTTACAAACACAACTATCCATAGCTTCGTGCAACAGACAGACACCACATGTGGTGGCACAATTAGCCACTTTACAAAACAGTTACAATCAATGGAAGATAAAAACTGATCCATGTAAAAGTCCAGTACTAATCTCCAATAGTATCTGGAACATAATTATTTTTTCATCCACTCAAAGGCGTGAGGCTACAACTCATTTCAACTATCTTATCAACCCAATTTCTTAGGAGTAATCGAGAATATGGCAAGTGAAAATTCACCATCAAATGACCATTCATTTAATCACCAAAGAAACCATCACATTTCTTCAGCCGACCTATCACGACAAGACACATCTTCCATGTGAATGGAAATGTTGGAGTAATCTTCTCCAGTCTACCTAGAATCCAACTAACAATAAGGAAAGTCCAAATCGAGATAACTTCTCAGCATTATTTCCCTATAAATCATCATCTCCCAAAGACGTGGGAGAATAGCCATATTCATCATACGACAGAGATGAATTCCAATCTTCTTCATATGATATGAAAGGTGTGTCATCTGATTCACGCAATGCAAAGAGGATTGTTATCTCCTCCCGAGGACGTGGAAGGATTGTCATCTCCTCCAGTCTACAAGAAAAGTTTTTCATCTCCTCCAGACTACATGAAAACCCACTGTCTAAGCCAATTATGGTCTCTTACACAAGAAAGAAGCTGGACACAACCACTGTTTACATGCGTAGTTGCCAGTCTACACTTGCATGAAGCACTCTGCCATATGTAGTCCATAGTCGTACGCAGACTGCAAAAAATCAAGCATGCTAAAAAAAAAAAATTTGAAAGTTAGGCCAAAATGATCAATGAAGAGGCAGGTAAAAAAAAAAAAAAGAAGTAATTGGCGTGATAAAAAAAAAACTTTGCCCAAAATAAGAAAAAAAGGAAAGCAAAGTGGGCCCGAATTTGCTTTGTTGTTTGACTAAAGAAGAGGGAATTGGCAGAGAGAGAAGATTAAAAAGAAAGCAAAGAAGATTTTGACCAAAAGAAGAAAAAAAAGAAAGCAATGTGGGGCCAGTTTGAAAAGAGAAAGTGAAGTAATGAAAGAAGAAAAGAAGAAAGTAGCCCCATAAATTTGACTAAAACAAGAATAGTGCGTGGGCCATGTACAAATCATATATTAGGTCTCAAACTTTGTTCATTATAAAAACAAAAGCCTGCAACCAAGAAGCTGGCATATACTGCCACACACCACATTTCCCCATACTACCACACGCCAAACGCATACTACATCAATCAAAAGCCACCTCATTTATGCCCAAAAATCCAAACACCAAAGCTTTTCACATGACCCACGTGAAACTACTACAAAGAACAAGATAATGCGTGAGGAGAGATACCATTTTCCAGCTACCCACGTTGAAAGAAGACAAATGTATTGAGAAGAGTGAAACTTTATCTTAACAACCCATGTGAGAGAGGGAATCAAGCTACCATTTATCTCAAAACAAACAAACAAACAAATTTAGCAGAATAAAAACATGGCCCATTCACCAATTTTGACAAAGGACTCCCTTGCATGTGCCGTGCTCCAGCCAACAAAGAACAGCTGCTGAATGAAGCCAGCCAACTTGCATAAACCAATGATAATTCCACTCGGCATCTAGTTCATTTGCTAATTGGTGAATGAAGTCCATCATTTTCTCCAAGCAATTTAGTTTCACAAGCACACGTGTAATACCTGACCACATTGAGTGATCAACATTTAGTTCATTTGACAGAAGCCTATACGACAGGATGATAAAACATTGGTTCATACTATTATCCACATATTATAAGGTGGATGACTATTAACTTCAGGCTACATGGAAAACTCCCATATCTCCTTAACTACTTGGAATGATTATCAACTCCTCCAGATTAAGTCAAAGGTTAGTCATCATCTCCATACTACGTTAATTTAATATTGTCAATTTCAGACTACATAGAGAATCTTCTATCATGCCTAGTAGAAGGAAGAACCCCCTTGGATCTCCTTTAGGTCCAATCGACCAACCTTTAGGTAGTATGGAAATTCTATATGATTTTCATCAAAGTTAATTCTATTGTAGTATCATTGACCTTATTCAAGTATTGTATAATTAGTAATGACATCGATAAGCATCAATTTCTTCCATACTACATATTAGGGTAATCATTTCCATACGTAGTATGGAGATTATCATCCATTATAGACTTTATGGATAGATTTCCATAAACTCCTGAGAGCATTGGAAAAGTCTCATGAACCTTATCAGGTCCATTCGAAAATAGTCTTGTGGTCAGGTAGAATGAAGATTCATTTGGACTAAGACCAAGTTCATTCGACTATAGCTTCATGGACCTTCATTAGTTTCATTCGACAGTAGTCTCGGGCCTTTGTCAGGTCTCTAGTAGAGTGAAGATTTTTATAGACATTCATTAGGTTCATGCGATAGTTCATATCTATAGTCGAATAGATATGACCACATTGAGTGATCAACATTTAGTTCATTTGACAGAAGCCTATACGACAGGATGATAAAACATTGGTTCATACTATTATCCACATATTATAAGGTGGATGACTATTAACTTCAGGCTACATGGAAAACTCCCATCTCTCCTAAACTACTTGGAATGATTATCAACTCCTCCAGATTAAGTCAAAGGTTAGTCATCATCTCCATACTACGTTAATTTAATATTGTCAATTTCAGACTACATAGAGAATCTTCTATCATGCCTAGTAGAAGGAAGAACCCCCTTGGATCTCCTTTAGGTCCAATCGACCAACCTTTAGGTAGTATGGAAATTCTATATGATTTTCATCAAAGTTAATTCTATTGTAGTATCATTGACCTTATTCAAGTATTGTATAATTAGTAATGACATCGATAAGCATCAATTTCTTCCATACTACATATTAGGGTAATCATTTCCATACGTAGTATGGAGATTATCATCCATTATAGACTTTATGGATAGATTTCCATAAACTCTTGAGAGCATTGGAAAAGTCTCATGAACCTTATCAGGTCCATTCGAAAATAGTCTCGTGGTCAGGTAGAATGAAGATTCATTTGGACTAAGACCAAGTTCATTCGACTATAGCTTCATGGACCTTCATTAGTTTCATTCGACAGTAGTCTCGGGCCTTTGTCAGGTCTAGTAGAGTGAAGATTTTTATAGACATTCATTAGGTTCATGCGATAGTTCATATCTATAGTCGAATAGATATGACCACATTGAGTGATCAACATTTAGTTCATTTGACAGAAGCCTATACGACAGGATGATAAAACATTGGTTCATACTATTATCCACATATTATAAGGTGGATGACTATTAACTTCAGGCTACATGGAAAACTCCCATCTCTCCTAAACTACTTGGAATGATTATCAACTCCTCCAGATTAAGTCAAAGGTTAGTCATCATCTCCATACTACGTTAATTTAATATTGTCAATTTCAGACTACATAGAGAATCTTCTATCATGCCTAGTAGAAGGAAGAACCCCCTTGGATCTCCTTTAGGTCCAATCGACCAACCTTTAGGTAGTATGGAAATTCTATATGATTTTCATCAAAGTTAATTCTATTGTAGTATCATTGACCTTATTCAAGTATTGTATAATTAGTAATGACATCGATAAGCATCAATTTCTTCCATACTACATATTAGGGTAATCATTTCCATACGTAGTATGGAGATTATCATCCATTATAGACTTTATGGATAGATTTCCATAAACTCTTGAGAGCATTGGAAAAGTCTCATGAACCTTATCAGGTCCATTCGAAAATAGTCTCGTGGTCAGGTAGAATGAAGAATTCATTTGGACTAAGACCAAGTTCATTCGACTATAGCTTCATGGACCTTCATTAGTTTCATTCGACAGTAGTCTCGGGCCTTTGTCAGGTCTAGTAGAGTGAAGATTTTTATAGACATTCATTAGGTTCATGTGATAGTGTCTCATGGACCATTATCAGGTCCATTCGACAAATAGTCTCATGGATAGGTAGAATGAACATTCCTAGGAACCTTCATCAGGTTCATTCGAACGTAACTTCATGGACCTTCATCAACCCCATTTGACTACTTCACTCGACAGTAGTATCATAGAAGTGTGAAGAGTAATGACCTTGATAGATATTCTTCAAGTTCATTCTGTTATAGTCTCTTGGACCTTCATCAGGTCCATTCGACAAACTCCATTCGACAGTAGTATTGTAGAAGTGTGATGAGTAATGACCTTGACAGATATTCTTCAAGTTCATTCTACCATAGTCTCATAAATCCTCATCAAGAGAATAAGTAATTTCATTCTTTGGATTTTCATAAAATCCATTCGGCAAGTCCAGTCGACAGTAGTCTCGTAGAATGAGAGGTGATGACTTGCATCAAGTTCATTTCATTGTAGTATCATGGGCCTTCTTCAGATCTGATATAGTGTAATGACCTCCTTGGACTTCCATCAAGTCCATGCGACATGTCCATTCGACAGTAGTCTCGTGACCTTCATCAGGTCTTGTAGTATGAAGATTCACATAATATTCATTAGGTTCATTCGACTGTGCCTTATGGACCTTCATCAGGTCCATTTGATAGTCCATTCGACAGTAGTATCATGGACCTTCATCAGAACTAGTAATATGAGAAGGAAAGACTCTCATAGACCTTCTTCAGGTCTAGTAGAGTAAAGATCCTCATTGACTCATATTAGATCATGTAGAATGAAGAATGAAGACCCCCGTGGATCTTCATCATATACGGAATCTGTAGACTCCCATGTACCTTCATCAGGTATAGTGGAATGTGTAAACTTTACTTTGACCTTCATAAGGTCGGGAGGATTAAACTCCCATATACCCACATTAGGTATAGTGGAGTGTGTAGACTTTCTTGGACCTTCATCGGGTAATGTAAACTCTGATGTACTTTTTCAAGTGTTGTAGAATGAAATCTTTTTAGACTTTCATCAGATCTAGTATCTGTAGACTCCCTTGTACCTTTATCAATATGTATGGTCGTCTTGATACATAAGACAATGAAACATCCTCCATATGGAACATGCCCATTTGACTCAGGAAGAGTCAAGTTGAAGACCTGGCCTTCATCTGGTCAGACGATATTGTAAATTCCCCTGGTCCTTTGACCCGTAGTATGGGGATTATCCTGACCTTCATTTGGTTCAGTCGACCGGGGACATCCCCCATTGGTTCTTGTAGAGTCAGGTTGAAGACCTGACCTTCATCTGGTCAGCCGATATTGTAAATTCCCCTGGTTCTTTGACCCATAGTATGAGGATTATCCTGACCTTCATCTGGTTCAGTCGACCGGGGACATCCCCCATTGGCTCATGTAGAGTCAAGTTGAAGACCTGACCTTCATCTGGTCAGACGATATTGTAGATTCCCCTGGTCATTCGACCCGTAGTATGGGGATTATCCTGACCTTCATCTGGTTCAGTCGACCGGGGACATCCCCCATTGGCTCATGTAGAGTCAAGTTGAAGACCTGACCTTCATCTGGTCAGACGATATTGTAAATTCCTCTGGTCCTTTGACCCATAGTATGGGGATTATCCTGACCTTCATCTGGTTCAGTCGACCGGGGACATCCCCCATTGGCTCTTGTAGAGTCATGTTGAAGACCTGACCTTCATCTGGTCAGACGATATTGTAGATTCCCCTGGTCCTTCGACCCGTAGTATGGGGATTATCCTGACCTTCATCTGGTTCAGTCGACTGGGGACATCCCCCATTGGCTCATGTAGAGTCAAGTTGAAGACCCGACCTTCATCTGGTCAGACGATATTGTAGATTCCCCTGGTCTTTTGACCCGTAGTATGGGGATTATCCTGACCTTCATCTGGTTTAGTCGACCGGGGACATCCCCCATTGGCTCATGTAGAGTCAAGTTGAAAACCTGACCTTCATCTGGTCAGACGATATTGTAAATTCCCCTGGTCATTTGACCCGTAGTATGGGGATTATCCTGACCTTCATCTAGTTCAGTCAACCGGGGACATCCCCCATTGGCTCTTGTAGAGTCAAGTTGAAGATCTGGCCTTCATCTGGTCAGAATACATTGTAGATTCCTTTGGTCCTTTGACCCATAGTATGAGAATTTTCCTGAACTTTCATCTGATTCAGTCGACCGGGGACATTCCCCACAGCTAAATGTCAAGCCAAGTTGAAGACTTGGACTACTCTTAGTCCAAAAGACATTGAATTCTCTCTATCCTATGTAACATGAACTATGCACTCTCAACATGTACTTTTACATCTTATTTCGTTCGACACGTATAAAATACTCTCTAAATCAAGAACTTCTTGACTTAGAGAGTATGGGACAAACTGTACGGGCCAAATTTGGACCCAAGGGTAAAATCGTTTTTCACCTTAAACCCAACAATATACAAGGCCCGAAAGTAAAGACCAGGCCCAAAGAATTCTGTATTATTGGATTACAATTGAGCCATAAGCTTAAGGACAAAACCTCTTAATTATATCAACCACTTTTCCCCACTTTGCCTAACACAAGGCATATTCTCACATGCTCAAACTTTTATCAAATGTCTGGGCACGTTGTGGGACTTATGCCAGCTGCCAAAGACGATCCTTTTCATCTATAAATAGCAACGCAATTCAAGAAACAATGGGAGGAAGTGGGACTTCTTTCTTACAAGTCTCTGCTCTCTGACACTAGCTCTCTCAGAGTACTCCATCCCCTTATACACTTATCACCGCCCTCACGGCTACCAAAAGAGTTTAAGGTAACATCAAACCTTGCTTTCACATTTTACATATTTACTGCTCATTTCATACGACTGACTTGAGCGTCAGAGGAAGCGGGACTTCTTTCTTACAAGTCTCTGCTCTCTGACACTAGCTCTTTCAGAGTACTCCATCCCCTTATACACTTATCACCGCCCTCACGGCTACCAAAAGAGTTTAAGGTAACATCAAACCTTGCTTTCACATATTTACTGCTCATTTCATACGACTGACTTGAGCGTCGGAGTGCCCCCGGCACCCACCACACCGGTGGGCAGTCTGCTCCCGCTCATTCTACCTTTGTCTTGCAGGATCGCTAATGCCCCCAACCTACAAATTCTGATTGTGGACCTCGGCTGAATTCCAGCGTCCACAAAGGTAAAGCTTCTATTATTGCTATTTAGATTAATCTCACTTAATTAATATATAAACTATTTAAAACTTGACTTAATGAGGATACCGCTATATTGGCCGGTTGGTAATTAATTATAAATTGTTTTTAACCTGACTAAGTATGGATACCGCCTGGTTGGTCGGTTGGTAATTAATTATTAATTTGACTTAATCAGGATACCGCCTTTATGGCTGGTTGGTAATTATCACGTAAAGTTAATATATTATATTAAGGGAGATATCTAAAATAGTAGTAATAAAAGTTGATCCTCTAACCCCAGCATTTTCTTTTATTGTACTTTTACTTTATTTAATTTCAGTAATTTACTTTTCAGCAATTTACTCTTCAACAATTACTTTCAGCAATTTACTTTTATTTCTTTTACTTTTTACTTTTTACTTTTACTTTTTACTTTTTACTTTTTACTTTTTTTACTTTTCAGCAATTTACGTTTCAGTATTTAATTTTCAGTATTTTACTTTATGTCTTTTATTTTATTTAAATTTTTACTACCCGTAAATATGTGTCGTAACTAAGCCAGTTATCTGGGGTTGTGATGAAATCCAATATCACCGGTTTATAAGGGGTTAGATTATAGCTTGGGTAATATAAAGGTTTATTTATTGAGTCTTAATCTTAATGCTTTTTATTAACTGTCCATTAATAAAATTGATTAGGTAAACTTAAAATGAACTTGGAAAATGGATTTTAGGTTAGAGACCTTAGACTCAATAGCCCACGATCTTCCTTGAGGATAGATAACCATTTAATAGATTTCCTTACAGGATAGGAATATACCTGTCGGGCGGGGGGGTAGCCATAATTGGAACTTAAACTTAATGAATCCAGGTAATTTGGTTGACATAGACATATGGTTCAATTGGGTTATACTGGGTATTTGTAATCGACCATCGGAAGAGGCTTTTACATAATTTAGTGTTCCGGGTTAATAAATTAATATATTACCCAACTGTAAGATAACCACTTCATCTTTAATAAATATTGGAAGGATTCACAACCCTGGATAGTTTTATAAATTAGAATTTTCTTCAATCTACTTTCAATAAATTTTATTTACTTGTTTTAAGTTTTAAAGTCACCATCCAATCAAACAATCAATCTATTAGATACTTGTAAACATTTGACCTCATAAAAAAATAATAGCAAAGGTTTTAAGTCCTCGTGGGATCGATACTTTTTATACTACTTGAATGATACGTGTGTTTGCGTTATACGAGTGTGTTTACGCACCGGTCAGCCCCCAGAACAATCCTGAAGTTCATTTCCCAGTCAGGAAAGTCCGCACCATTAAAGACATTTTTGCATATGATAATGTCCCTAACGTTGATCTTTCCGACCATCTTAATTGCAATAGTCTAACTATTTAATTAACGGTTTTGGGTACAGTCCAACAATTTCAAAAAAATAATAAAATATTAGTCCAACTAATATAAATATATAAAATGACGAAAATAATTTGAAAGCGCGTAATTTGATAAGTATTTGAATGAAATTGCAAATTCAATACTGGCCTCCCATTATTTTTCGGCGAGCCTCTAACCATCTGTTGAGTACTCGGGAAACCTAGTTTCCTAGTGGGCTAGGATCCCGTTAAATAACACACAACCTTGACTTTGGCTAACAAACTGTATGATATTTAACTAGGTAGATCTCTAAGATCAATTGGATCTCATCCAATTCCTAGATCCGGTAGGTGGACCTCCAAGTCCGAAACATATATACAATATATATGTCAATATATCCAATATATTTCCTAATATTTTCCTCTGAATCAACTAAGTCTTGGCTTTGGCTCAACAAGCTTAATGATTCTAGTTATGCGGGACCCATTGACAGTGGGAAAGCTTCGTAATCCATATCGATGAACAAGAAGTGACTTTGACTTTGGCCAACAAGTCACAACTGCCCAAGACATGCGATATATAACAAAGCCTTCGTGGTTCAAACATATCCGCGATGGACATTGATCTTGACTTTGGCCAACAAACCAATGACAATCTTGGATCTTGAGAGAGAACCACTCAATGGAAGGAAATCGTTTAATATTGTATTGAGGGTTTTTCGCGTAAATTGGCAACCAATTTATTATCTTTGATTAGGTCTCATATTACACCCTTAAGCATGCATTCTAAAAGCATAATAAGGCGTGAAATAAATAATAATGATATGCGGATAGATATATAACAAACTTTGTTCCTAGAACAAATCTCTCCATTTCCTCTCTCCCGCTTGCATTATTCTTAATTCTACCCAATTACATAATACAGTAAAGAAACCTCATATATGAGGGGAATTGCTGAGAAGATAAATACAATGAGAAAATAGATAATAGGCTGGACGCGCAGGTCCAATTTATAAATTCTAAATTTATCACAACAATTTCTAAAATTGCCCTCACCCTTCTAATATCCATCTTATATATATTATTAATACAATACATCCATGTATTCACACAAAACATGTTATTCAATAAATCTAATCCAATTAATTAATCTTTGAATTAATGACCATTTAATGTTCAAACAACGATTTGATTTGCGCGAGTCCAACTCTTTTAAGAATAAGTACTCAAAGTGTGTATTCTTGAATTATATCGAACTATAATTTTAAATCCAATTTAATTTGTATTCAATACTAATTCAAATTTAATTTCAAATTAAATAATTACACTAATTTATGTGTCTTTTAGACTTAGATTCTAAATCCAATCTTAATGGGTCTCAAAAGGCCAATTAACATCCAATGTCAATTTAATTAGAAGTCCAATGGGCTTTGGCCAATATGGATCAAACTCAAATGTCAAGGCCCAATTAAGGAATCACCCATTTTGCCAAAAATCAATTTAGGCCCATTAGGCCCAATTAAATTATTTAAAGGCCCAATTATTCTATTTGGACTTTATGGAATGGTTTTAGGCCCAATTTGGATCCAATCCAATTGTCATAAACCAAGCTTGGCCCAACCAAGCCTATTAAGCCCAAATACAATAATATTAGCCCAATTCAAAATTAAAGACTAATTTATTTAATTACAATATTCCAAATATCACAATTATTTTAATTAAAGTGTAATTACCATAATTAATTAATTAGTCCAATGTTTCCAAAACATTAATTAAACTAATTAATCATGCTTTAAATATCCAATTTATGTCCATCACAAATTGAAGCAAAATCAATCAATAATAACATGCTAAGGCTCACAGTTTTAGGCATAAAATTACAATCAATTTGATTCTAATCTAATTAAATCAACAATCAATTTATTTCATGCTTTTAAACACATCCAATGGTCTGAAATCAAAAATCACCATGAACACTACAAAGGTTATGTTCGACCAAGCTAAGGAAATTAGGAAAAATTTTATCCAATCCATTTTCTCAAATTTTAAGATTCATAAAACTAATTCATCATCATCCAAACAACCAATTTGAATAAATCATGCTTCCAAACACAAAAACCCCAATAAAGTCCATAAAACCCTAAAACAAATCATGCTTAAAATTGGCTCATGATACCATTTGCCTGAGCTTTATCCGACCCATTTTTTTTAAAAAAAAAAAATTAAAAAGTTAAAAACATACAAATACAAAATACAAAATACATTCACACTATATGCAAAATCAATTCACAAATACATCAAAAGTTTCATCGATAAACTAACAATTCAAATGTTACAAACAAATGCACGGGCCGGCCCGGGTCGGAGCCCGAGCCCGAGCCCGAGCCGAGCCGTGCTTCTAAATCTAAAGTCCGGCTCAATATTTTTTTTATTTCAGACGGGACAAGACCGAATCCACATTTTTTTACTATCTCTAAATCAAACCTTGAAAATTGAGAGGAATAAATCACTCAAACCCAAAATTTTTACCACTCTCACAACGAGTTATGTGCAGCCACTTCTGCTGAAAAAGGTCAAAGAAAAATCCAGTGGGATTTTTTTTATTTTTTATTTTTGCATATTAGAAAATAGTTTTGTCATTGATGGAGCAACTTGCCTTACCCGTTGCTATTTTATTTATATTTTTTTTATTTTTTGTGCAAATGATTAGAAGCTCGGTTGTCTCATTCTCACGATGACGAGGATTGAGGATGTACGCGTTTTAGCTAATTGATAATTAATTTGCTTAATAGGCTTTGTTTTCAATCAATATGATTTATATCATTCTGCCTAACTTTTTTTTTTTGACTTTTGGGTATAGCCATTAGCAGATTGGCATTCCATAAAAACACTCTCCAAAAATATATATATATATTATATATATATATATTTTTTTTTTTTATTTAAATTTTAAAAGTTATTTTTTAAATTTTTTTTATGGTACTTGATTGCATTTTAAGAAGAGCTTTTAAGAATTAAAAATTTTATTTTATCTTTACTAACAAAAGCATAAAATTTGGGCTTTTGAGAGTAGATGTTGAATTTTTTTTAAAAAATATTAAATTTTCAAATAATACCATTATTTAATTTAATAATATTATTTCATTTATTTCATAACACAACTTAAAAAACTTATCTAGTAAAATAATTGTATATTTTTTAATAAAAGCTCTTACTCACAATCAAACACTTAAAATATTTTTTATTTATTAAAAACTATACTTCTAAAAACTATATTATAAAAGTTCTATTTGAGCCATTGAGAGAGCGTTAAGTGTCTTCAATGTGGGGACTCCAACATGCATGACAGAAGTTGGCAAAACGCGTAACACATTTTGCCAACTGACAAAATGTGTGGCACTATAGCATACGTTTTTGGCCCTATAAAAGGAGCCCATAGTCATTTGTTAAAGCATCACAGAAATCAACGAGTTAATATAGAGAGTAAAGAGAGTTGAGAGATTTTTTGTAAAACTTTGAAATAGCTTTGTAATTCATTTGTTAAGTAATAAATAAGATTTTTCCTCTCACTTCTTCTCTATTGTTCTCTATTGTGATTGTTTATATCACACCATTCAAGACACGTGGCCTTCTTTGGTGAGGCCAGTCCCTCCTCAAGTATGAGCATTTTAGTGTGGCTTTCTTTGGTGACGTCGGCCCCACAGTACTTCCAAAAACTCTATTCAAGAAGTCGTATCAAACAGAGCTGAAGTAATTTTATTTAAAAACGTATATCGGACCCTAAAACTCCACAGGATCAACCGAAACAAGCTACTTCAAATATTATTCTTGGTAAAATAAGACAAAAATAAAAAATAAAATAAAAAATCAAGATTTCAATTTTGAAAAGTGTAACACTTGATAGTCAAACAATCAAGATTTCAATTTTGGAAAATGTAATACTTGATAGTGAAATAATACTTTAAAAATGAAATATTTTCACTCAATAACACGGTGATTTTCAAACTAAACGATTTCAATTTCAACAAACAAACTCATACTCCATGATTTGATAGTCATTGTTATGTAACTATTACATATATGATATAACTAACCATGATAACCTTTGATATGGAAGTGGTAAAATCATTCAGAGTCGAACAAAATTCATATCAAATTAAAAATTTATTAAAATATATCATATAAATTAATGAAAAATTTGATGTATTAATAAATTAAATTTATTTTATACGTAATATTTTTATAAAAATCAAAATTTACCTCCATATAATCAATGTCACTAATGCTCGTAACTTGTAGCCTAATTGTGATATTTAAGTACTATCTCCAAAAGTATAAGAGTTCGGTCCTAAAGTCTACGAGTTTTTAAAAATAATGGAGCAAATACAAAATGTTTTAGTCGACGAGGATTTATAAGTCACAGACTCACAGTTTTTAATTCAATATACTGTATCTCATAAGTGATGGCCCTACTTAACTTAATTAAATTAGTGGGAAAGTGGTGGGGTTTAAGAAGTATCGATGTCAGAATTTTGTTTCCCTGTCGTAAAATTTAATTTTATAAAAGGTGATAAAAAAATATTTATTAATGGAAGTAGTTAAAATTATTTTATTAATAAATTATATTTTAAATTAATTTATAAGATATTTTAATAAAATTTCAGATTAAACGGAGATAATTGTTCTTATTTATATTTATGTGGGCTACATGGGTGATATTGGGACAGCCGATATAAATAGCTAGTTGGGGTTTCCAAATTTAGGCCGAAATTAAAGATCCCAAATTAAAAAAAAAAAAAAAAAATTCGGTAAATAATCATAAAATTATAAATTCATTTAAAATTACTGTTCATGTGTGACTCGGTCACTCAATTTGGGAGCTGGAAAAGACATTGATTATGAGGCCTACCGTACCAAATGGTATCAAATATTTTTGGGTACAAACATGTAATTTTGAGCATTGAATAATTAACTTAGAGCATTAAATATGCAAACTGTATTATAAATATGAAATTTTTTAAACATAAAATTAAAAGGTTAGGTGATGAAGGAAGGAGCTGAACGTGACGTGATTGATGGTTACATCTTGCCGGGTATGCCATGGTATACCTTTTATTTTCATTGACTAATAATTGGCCATCATCATAACGTTTCTTCTTTTTTAACCAATTATTAATTTTGTTTCCATGGATGCATTATTTGTATTATTGTAAATGAAAAATTGGTGCCTTTTTCAGTTATCAAATCGAATCAGTATTTTCCAGCGAATGAGTAGTGGCCTCATTGGTAACCCATATTTCTCAGTAAGTGAGAGATATGGGTTCGAGTCCCCAGTAGTGGGGATTTAAACCTTCCTCTTTAGGAGGGAGAAGTTCTCCTATATGAGAGTTGATTCCCAAGCTCTGTCTTGGCTGATTTAGAATTTGTAAGTCCCTAGCTACGTCTCGGTTGATTTCTGGGCAGTGCTATAATTATATGTATCTAGAATCTCAGTTGATAGCATATTATAATATATGTATTTGTAATAATTCAAAAAAAAAATCGAATTAGTATTTTCCATTATAGATTATATATCAAAAATTAACTTGAAATTTTATTTTTCATAAAATAATTTTTAAATTTTTTCCAATAACTATATCATTTGACTTTAGTGACTCAACTGTATTTATTTAAGTATAATTGTTTTAAAATATTTCTATGTGATAATTTTTGAAATCATAAGAAAATCTCCGTCGCCATTTTACTGTCATTTATCTATTACTATTTTTGTTTGAATTGGTGATTCCTTTAACATTGGTCCATGAACTGTAATTAATGGTTTTCAAATAATTTTTTTTACTAGACATCCGAATTCAAATCCAAAAAAAAATTTATTTGGTCATGGCAGCCGCCCTCCCTTACTAGTGGCCGGCCAAAAAAATTCTACCAGAAGATGCATTTTGTTTTTAATATTGGAGAATCAATGGACGTGTCCCCCTTTTGCATTTATAATGATTTAAAGTAAGGATTTGGTTGTGCCGATCATATGACATCTTATACTTTATATTTAAAAAAAAAAAAAATTATAATATGAAAGATTGCATATTTGATTAACATTAACTATCAAATTATAAGGTAGCATTCTATATTTTAAAATATTGAATGGGAAATTGGTATATATAGGCCAGTAACATCTCATATTATTGGATCAAGTATGAGATAGTGTTTATAAATAGTCAATCATTCTTAATTAATATGAGGTTTTTTCATTTTTGGAGTAGACTCTTTAGGACAAAACGATTTATTTCATACCACAAAAAAAATTCTAAAACTAACCAAATCACATTGAATTTCTAAAAAAAAAGTATTATATCATATTAGTGGAACATTATCATTACGATACTGATAATAAATCAATATATTTTTCGTTGATACACACATAGAACTCAAATTTTTTCCAACAATTTGGACCGAAGTAATGGATTGTTCCAAACTTCCATCATATAACAATTGAAAATGTTATGGATCAGATATAAATGACACAGATCCAACTAGAAATGCTTATGTGGTTAGATTTGTATCATTGAGAGAGATAAATACTCAAATTTTATGACATAAATATTTGTGTATATAACAATTTGAAATTCGATTTTTTTTAAGAAATTTACTTTTCTCCCACCTCTGACACACCCCCTCTCCCCTTCCCCAAATTAAAAAATTCTATTTCTTAACAAATAATACCCCTTACTCCATATATAATATAATATATATATATATATATATATATATATATATATATATATATTATATATTTATTTATTTCATTTTATAATTATTTTTTTTTGTTAAATTTATATTTGTTGCTCTTTATATATCTAGAGGTGGCCACAGTTCGATTCCAGAACCGTAGAACCGAACCTAACCGAAAAATTCAGTTCGGTTCCTTATTTTTTAAGGGAAAAATAAAAAAATTTGATTCGGTTCGGTTCCGAACCTTAAGGTTACAGTTCCAAATTATCTGGAACTGTAACCTTACGGTTCTATTCGGTTTCGGTTCCGAACGAGAACTGTGGCCGTGTCTATATATATCTATTCTTTTTATTTGTTTAATAAATATTACAAATTTCTTATTTATTGTTATTTATTTTGTGTTCATTTATTCATTTATTTTTTGATTCTTTATTAATTTATTTAACACTATTTTTATTATACATAAATAGTATTAAATAAATAAAAAAGAATCACAAAAATTAAATAAATAAATGAACACAAAATAAATAATAATAAATATGAAATTTGTAATATTTATTAAATAAATTAAAAATAATAGATATATCAAGAGTAAAAAAAATAAATTTAACAAAAAAAATAAATTTATAATTAATAAAATAATTATTTTAACAAAATACATGTAAATATTTATTTTGAGAATTTTTTTTTTAAAAAATGGATATTTTTTGTAATTTGATAGAGGGACAAGGAGAGAGGAATCTGTAGAGGATGGGGGAAAAGCACAGCACTTGTATTTGATTCGATGTTGTGTTGTTACATTTCCTCGTGCATTGTGACAATTAAATGATCTGACAACACGTGTCAGCTTAAGAATGAATTGATATCACCAAGAAAGTGAGTGGTCTTTGTTAAGGCTACAAAAAAAGTGATTGGCCACTTAACTTTTAGTCATATTGTTGATCCATTTATCGGACACGTGTTGATGGCTCATTAACAAGACGCCACGTTTCAAAAGAGACATAAAGATCTTAAAAACTAGGACACTGGTCGCTGCTTGACTGACATTTGAAGGGGACTGCCCTCCATTCAAATGGCACCCCCCACCCATAAAGACCCCAACACTTCTCACAATCAGATTCAGACCCCACTCCTCTTCATTCTTCAAAATTTCAAAATTTAAAATTTCATTTTAAAATCTGCTGAAATTCTTATTGTTATTAATTTTTTTTTTTAGTGTTTTTAAAAGCGGTTATTGAGTTGGTGATTTAAAAGATTCAACAGATTATTGATTTGATCAATTAAATCATTCCGTATTTATAAATAATTTTAATTAATTTAAAATTTTTAAATATAAATTTTAAATTTAAATTTTGGTTTAAAAAAATTTAGGACCCGGTCGGGTTTTATCGGTATTTTTAGACATCCGATTTTTAAGGCTTAAACGAATCGGACTTACATCTAGTTCCCGGTTCGATCTATTTAACTGACCGGTCCGGTCCGATTTTCAAAACATAAGTTTTTTTAGTATTAAAAAAAGCTTGCAGAAAATTATGACTCCAATGTATATATTTCAGGGCTAATATCTTTGTTTAAGAATTATTCTGATATCCCAAAATTAGGTACAAATCTCGTTAAATAACACCAACATTGTATAATCAAAATGTAATTTGAGCTATTCATTTCAAAAACATTAAAAAAAAAAAAGAATGTAATTACTTTTCAAAATCTGCTATAGAGATTGAATAAGGTGATTTTGCCAAAAGTAATTAATTTTTTAAAATCAAACATCAAATTATCAATTTCACATTTAAATCTCTCGACATCCAAACAGGCCCAAAAGGCGGCCCATAAAATACAGTAGTTTCTTCAAAAAATTTCCTAGCAAATTAGTTACCACTATACGAGGGAGTTTCTGTTACATCAATCGAAACAGGAGCTGGGAATTGAGTCCTCAAAAGTCTTTATTACATTGAGAATATAAATGATATTACCGAACTCTATACTAAACGATATAGAAGTCTATTTCAGGAAGGGGATAATATGTTTAATCAAACACCAACAAATAGCTGGAAAATATTTAAAAGAAAGACAACTTTCATGAAGACAATCGTTTCGAATGTAACTAGAGAGAAATAATTGATATGAATCCAGTTTACATTAGTGAATTATTAGCATTTGTTACAATCACTATTAGTGAATTAATGGTATTGGTGTGTAACCACTAAGCTGGATTCATATCAATTCTTCTCCTCTTGTTGCATTCGAAACGATTGTAATCTTTTCCTACCCTTGGAAGCATCCAAAATCATTCAATCCATGCTAGCTGCTAGCGCCTGCAACATCCGTCAGATCATTCAGAGCTATCCCGTGCATTTTGAAACTTTTTACCCTTATCTGGGTACGAGTCTACATGGCCTTCTTTGCTATTCAAATTTAGCCTTTTAACTTTCTAATTACACTCCCTTTTCGATCAAATTTACCTTTAAGTCTAACTGACTCCTCAAGTTGAATAACCTTCAAACTTCCACAGCTTCACATTTTCACAGTCTCTTCCTGGTCATGTTCTCCTTCCCACATCTTTTCGTCTTGAACCATCCTTTCAAATATATAAATTCAACTTTTGAACTTGCATTGACTTCCTAATTACACTCACTTCTTTCTTCTTTTTTTCTATTTTCTTTTAACTCCATTACCCTTTCTACATAACTCTTGATGTTCCAGAACACTATAAGTCATTTCTTCATTCAAATAACCTTCAAAAACTTCCTCACTTTCACATTGTTGTCATACTTATCGATGAAAGTTTCCTTGACTCATTTTGTTTTTTTGCCCTTGAACCATCCTTTGATATATAACTAACTATTCGACTTATGGCCTTGCTTTCTCACCTGACAACTTTTCACTCCATAGCCTTCGTATACTCACTAAAAGACAGCTTAGATTCCAACTCATTCTTCAGAACCCCACCTCCAACCAATTACTTATCAGACACTTCTCTCAAAATAGAAGAACTTGCCCCATAACCAAGCTTGAAGGATATTGCTTTCAGCTATAATCCAAAGTAAAACTGCCATATCAACAGGAACGCCAAAACTGGAAACACTGACGTGTCTGATGACATGTTTGTTAGGGTTGGTGCTCTGAGCGCCAATTTTATTATATATTTCCTTGTAAATACTATATGTAACATTTTATTATGAATAAAATGAATAGTTTCTTTAATAACTTCTTCTTTAATATGATAAAGACGTAACCGACCTTATAATGATTAGTTATGATACTGTTACAAAAGCATCGCAACTGACATTGAGTTGTATCATGACGTTGTCATTCTTAGATTGTTCCCGGTCAAGGTTTACACTACTTGGTCAGTAAAGTAAACCAGTTGAGACTGGTACATGCCGTTGGTTTCTCAATGAACCATGAGTCTTGGAGACTCGTATAAACGTGTAGGTGTTTATAGCGGATAAACAATGAACGACTCACCGAAGATTCTTAATAGATGATACACCAACGTCAATAAGAATCTTCTCGGGTTGAGTGAGCATAGTGATTCTTTGATTTGAGATACCACTGTGGATATCTGAGTTATCATTCACACTTAGATGACAGTCACGTACCGATTTATTTAGATCAGATCTCCGCCTGTTCGTTGGGTGTGGACTGATGCTCAGGATATCTTGTGTGTATCAAGATAGGATCTGTCAGCTCTGTGTACAGAGCATATGTATTCAATATGAAATTAGCAATCCGTTAAATCCATGGGCCCATGGTACATTGTAGAAATTAGTTCTAAGTGTTTTTTGAGAGATTGCTAGTAGAAACGTCGACGTGATTATATATATAGAGATTTGACGTTTGTATTTATATCTTTGGATTAATCCGGATACCTGTGACGGAAGGATTATACGTATGCAGTTACCTCGACTTGTATGATTCAGAGAGTTTATTCGTGTTCGTTATAATTTACGGGTAGGTGAATTATGGACACGAAATTGATTTCATGACGGATATGTCTGAATCTAGAGAGTCTCACTAATGAAATGTACTCGTAGAGCACTAGGACAACTGTTATGAATAATACTGATTATTTATAACTCGTTTAAACGGTTAAACGAAAATACATGCAATCGGGACCTAACGGTCATTTCTGAATTAATGTGTATTTGTATTTAATACTTGATTTTATTAAATACACATTAATAAAATATCAAATTGTGATATTTAACATATATGATTGATATATGTATTTTGATTATTTAATGTAAATATAATACATATATTTAAGATATTTGTATTTAATCATTTAATTATATAAATGTTATATGATTAAAGTAATTAAAGTTACAAATATCTTAAGTCATCATTTGTTTTTTCAAAGCTTGGAAATGACATTACCTTATTGGTAACACATGTAAGTTTGCTTTATTTTTGGATAAAGGTTATCTTTAATAAAGTGAAACTTGGACTAATGAAAATAAAACAACTAAAATAATCTGTTATTTCTTTTTGGTAGTTCATGGCAAAGAGAGAAAATAACATATAAATTATTTTGGTTTTGATTTTCATGAGTTAGACAAGTTACACAATATTTACAAAGGAGAGTTGATAGTATTTGTTGGAAAGAAAGCAAAAACCAAAGCAAAAACTTGAATTTTTGTAAGTAATTTCACTTTCTTTTCTACATGAAATTGTTTCAATTTATCTTAACTTCAATTTGTATTGCTAAGTTGATATCTCTACTCTTTGATTTTGTAATTGATTGTGTTTAAAGCTTGTTGGACGTGATAAGCATGTATGATTAATTTATTTGCTTATTATTGTAATTAAGCTTAATAAATTAATTAAAAAATTAAAGTTGTCATTCTAGAGTTAATTAGCCATTCATAATTAACCTAGAATTGTTCTTGATTAATTCATGATGGTGAGACTTGAATGGTGTGGTAATTTGATGATTAAAGTGTTGAATTTTGTCAATTTAATGTAAATTGTCCAATTTGAGTAATTTATGAAATTAGGGTTCTTAACCCATTCCAATTTTGGGTCTTTTCCTATATATGATATAATTTGATGTATGTAAAATTTGGGATTGATTGGATTTGATCTTGATGTGTTTTGAACAAATTGGGCCAAATTACAATTAATTAAAAATCTGGACAGATTTCGTAATTCTGGAAAACTTCTGGGCAGTTTCGTAAATCTGGGAAAATTTTCTGGTTTGGTTGCAGATTATGTATAAATTATTTTGGGATTGATTTGGAATCAATTAAATATGTATTTGACATTTTAATGACCAAAATAATTAATTTGCAAAACTTTGGGGTAATTTTGTAATGATAAGAAATATGATTTCTTGGGTTAAAATTTTAGATTTTAAGTATTGGTTAATTAAATAAATAAGTTTATTTAATTGTTCCAAGAAAAAATTTCTGAAATCGGAAAAATCATTTTTCCGCGTTCTGCTGCGCTAGCTTTGTAATTCCTTATAAAACCCCTACAATGGTGACATGTGACGATGATTGGGCGCTGACGTTTCTGATGACTGGACGCTAACGTGCTGATGACATGGCATTGACGTGGCTATGTGGTCGTCTTCAACCTTCAGCTTGCGCGTATGATAGTGGCGACAAGTGGAGCTTCTTCTGGAAGGTGCATGCGGTTCGTGCGACGTTCCTATTGCTCCGTTTAATCACCGAAAAATACCATTGTACTCGTCTCGACGTGAATAAGCTGATGATATGCTCAAAATTGATTTTTGAGAACTATATTTGAAACCCGAATTTTTCGAACCGAGTTATGTCTTCGGTTTTACAACCCCCAATGTATAATAAAAACTCATAATTCACTTGTTGTGATTCTTTGATCACTGGAGAGTGGTTGTGTGAAGAAAAAATCGAATTCTATTACTATAAGAATAAAATTTAGAAGTGTTTACAACTCTACAAAAAAACCTCACTCTTTATACTCTCTAAGCTTTCTTTACATGAAGCTTAATTGTTGGGATGATTTGATCTCTCAAATGAGTTCCATATTTATAGTAAAATTCTGGCTCAAATTGTCAACAAATGAATAGTTCGCACCTAAAGTTATTTTAGCCATTTTTAGTGGTCGCAACAAACCTTAAAAATGGTGGCAATGGTAGGTAGGGCTGAGCACCGGTTCCGGTTCTACCCGGAACCGTTGGAACCGTACCGATTTTTTCGGATTTGGAATCGAAACCGGTTCCGATTTCAAAATGAAGAACCGAACCGAATTTAAATGGTCTCATTCCGGTTATGTCATGGACGGAACCAGAACTGAAAACTATTTTGGGATCAGAATTTCGGAACCGGAACTTGTTTTTGGGAACCGAAATTAGAATCAATTTCAGAACCAAATTAAAACCCAATTTAAACTCAATTTCATAACCAGTTTTAAAACCCAATTTAAACCCAATACCATAACCCCAATTAAAGCCATATTTAAACCCAATTTCGTAATCAGTTTTAAAACCCAATTTAAACACAATTTCATAACCCAAATTAAAACTCAATTAAAACCTAATTTCATAACACAATTAAAACACAATTTAAACCGAGACACTTCCTACAATAATATTATGTATTGAGTCAAAAATATTATGCAATATGCAGTTTTATTTATTGTTTTATTTCTGTATGGACAGTTGCCAAAAATATTATGTATTATTCAAGTGTGAGAAATAATTATATTTGACAATAAAAATAAATAGGGTAAATTAGAACCAGACCGAACCGATTAATAGGGTACCCTATTTAATTAGGTAGGTTCCGGTTCTACGCGGAATCGAATTGGAACCGATTAAAAGGGTACTCTATTTAATTGGTTAGGTTCCGGTTCCACTTAGTTAGGAACCGATTTTTTTTTGGGTAGGTTCTTGTTCCACGCGTAACCGGAACCGAAATTAGTTTTGCTCACCCTAATGATGGGGACAATCTTTGATAATGAAGAACAAACATCGAGGGCAATGAAAGACAGCTGAATCCTTCAGTTTAGCTATTCATTTGTCAGTTAAAAGTTAGAAAGCGTGTTCATCATAGAGCGGTTGTGTGAATTCTTGAAATCTCATTCCATGGAATTTTCTTGCTTACCAAATTTCTCATGGCAAATCAGTCCTATTTAGGAACGGATGCTTAGACCTTTCCTGGGAAATGAAATTTTCTTTTGCTTAAACATGAATGCGGTTTGCCAGAGGATTTGATGCAGAAGCAATGCAAGCATTTGAGGAACTTGGAATTGGAAACATTACTCATCTTCTGTACCAAAATAGATAGATGAAAAATACTATCCTCCAGTAAGCTTCATACTTTGTATGTACACAATTTTTTAAATTTAGTTTGAGATATGAAATAATTTTATATCTATTTTACAGATACTATCATTTCCGGAAGAATTTGGCAAGGCCTTAACTAAATTTGCCTACCATTTATCAAATTCGATAATCTCTCATATTAATTCTGATCTTATATATATATATATATATAATATATATATATATATATATATATATTATTGTTGTGATTCTCTGATCACTCTAGAGTGTGTTTTGAAGGAAAAATCAAAACTTTCTATTACTACAAGAATAGATTACAAGTGTTTACACTTTACAAAAACCTTCACTCTCTACCACTCTACCCAGTTTTCTACACTTGAAGCTTGCTGATTTGGGATGCCTTGAGCTTACAACCAAGTTCTGAATTTATAGCCAAGATTTGGCTCACATTTCAACACTTCTACAATTTATCACCTAAAGTTGTGTTGTTTACTTCTCCAAGTTTCAACTCTACCGTAAGTTGCATGGCAACTTCCTTTTGGATGCTGGATCATGCATGAAAGCTTCCCATGCAACTGGATCTCACAATTCTCCCCCTCTAGCTGCGTCTGAAATAATTATCATCTGACAACTATCTCGGCTATGTCTCTGCACAGTTCTAGCCTATCTCGAGTAATCACTTTCGTTAACATGTCAGCTAAATTCTTATTTGTATGGATCTTCACTAGTCTCATCAGTTGTTGATCCATCACCTCGCGTATCCAATGATAGCGAATATCGATGTGCTTCGTCCGTGAGTGATGATACATTGAGTTCTTGCTCAAGTCCGGGCACTCTGACTATCACAATGTTATCTTATATAATGTCTGTTTGATCATTAACTCTTGGAGAAAGCGTTTTTAACCACACCATTTCAGTTCCTGCTTCTGCTACCCCATATACTCAGCTTCTGTTGTGGATAATATCATTACACCTCTGCAATCTTGACTGCCATGGACAAAGTCCCCTTTTAAAAATGTAGATGAAACCTGGAGAGATTTCCTACCATCAAGATCTTCTATCATATCTGAATCTGTATAGTCTTCCAAGATTGGATCAGCTCCCTGATGAGTGGTATTTATATCACTATTTCCCACTCATTTAACTTAATATTTTGTATAGTTTCTTGAGTTTTATGAACGTTTTGATGTGTTTTATTGTTATTTTGCAGATAAATAAAGTTTGGACAGCACTGGAGGCAATTTGGGGCAAAACCGGACAAAAATGCGTCAACAGGGATATTTTGGTCTTCTTCGCGTCGCGACGCTGGAGCACTGCGCGCCGCGACGCCCAGCGTGTGCCGGTTCTGCTAAATGCGCCATGGTCAACGGTCAACAATTTGAGAAGTTTTGACTTTGCTAAAATGCGCCGTGCCACGTGTCACCATCACATCCCATCTGCTAAATGCGCCGTGCCACGTGTCATCATCATATGCTGCCGACACTCAGACTTGACACGTGTCGCCTCGTCATCAGCCACATCATCGGTCAACAAGTCAACCTTGCCACGTGTCCTGCCACATCATCGTCCACGTCAGCAGGTCAACCGAGTCACTTGCCACGTCAGCCTCAGCCAATCACAACTTGACACGTGTCGCCACGTGTCGCAATCCTATTGTGCCGAAATGCAACACAGCCTACGCCACGTCAGCGCCACGTCATCGCCACGTCATCAATGACGTCATCACAATAATTGAGTCTTAGCCGCCTTGCCACGTGCCGCCTTCTCACCATGCCACGTGTCGCCTTCTCAGCATGCCACGTTTTCACTGTACCCCGCGTCGCGACGCTAGTACAATTGGGCGTCGCGACGCTGGAGCAAAATTCCTATAATATACCCGCGCGAATTTTCATAATTCAGTGTGCCTTTCTCTCTCTCATCTCTTTCGAAGAGAGAGTTTCTCTCTCTAAAAAAATATTTATTTTTATTTTTTTTATTTTAGTTTGTAATTTATTTTAATTACTTTTGTAATAATAGTAATTTAATTTTTACTTTTTACTTTTTACAGTTTTTACTATTCACCATGTTGAAGTAACTTTTTCAGCTAGGGTGAAAGGTAATTCTTCTACTATTGCTATTTAGATTAATCTCCCTTAAAATAATATATTAACTATTTAAAATATTGACTTAATAAGGGATACCGCTATATTGGTCGGTTGGTAATTAATTTTATCTGTTTTAAACCTGACTAATCACGGATACCGCCAGACTGGTCGGTTGGTAAATTTATTTTTGGTTCCGCCTTAATGGCTGGTTGGACTTAATTTGACTTAATCAGGATACCGCCAGAATGGTCGGTTGGTAATATTATCACAAGTTTATATATTATTTTATGGGAGATATCTAAATTAGTAGTAGTAAAAGTAATTCCTTTTACCTTAGCATTTTATTTTATTTTATTTTACTTTTCAGTATTTTTATTTTATGTATTTTATTTTTATAGTCCTAGTTATGTGTTAGTTAATTAGGGGTTGTGATGACTTTTAATATCACCGGTTTATAAGGGATTATTTTATAGTTGGGTAATTAATAAGTTTATTATTAAGTCTTAAGCTTAATGCTTCTTGTTGTCTGATCACCAATAAGATTGATATGGTAAATCTAAAATGAACTAGACATAGGGATTTTAGATTTCAGCCTTAGACTTAATAGCCCACGATCTTCCTTGAGGATAGATAACCCTTTAATAGATTTCCTTACAGGATAGGAATATACCTGTCGGGCGGGGGTAGCCATAATTGGAACTTAGACTTAATGAATCCAGGTAATGTGGTTGACATAGGAATATGGTTCAATTGGGTTATACTGGGTATTTGTAGTTGACCATCGGAAGAGGTTTACATAATTTAGTGTTCCAGGTTAATAAATCAATATATTACCAAACTTTAGATAACACTTCATCTTTAAATGATATTAAAAGAATCACAACCCTAGATCTTTGTGTCTTTTGTTATTTTCCTTAGTATTTTCTTTGTCTTTTATTTATTATTTATTTTGTAAAACCACTTTCAACCAATCAAGCAATCAAAAATTCATTTCCCCTTTAATTAGATATTTGTAAATAAATAGATTCAACAATTAATAACAACAGTAGGAATTAAGTCCTCGTGGGATCGATATTTTTACTACTTGAACGATACGTGCGCTTGCGTTATACGTGTGTGTTTACGCCGGTCAAGTTTTTGGCGCCGTTGCCGGGGACTTATATTTCTTGAGTTGTTAATTTTGAAGCTATCTAATTTACTTGTATCTAATTTTCTTTATTTTTATCTGTAATTTTATTTCTTTCTTTTGATTTCAGGTGACTTAAAATGGAACATTACTGGGAGATTGAAAGATTACATGCTTTACAAGAAGATACACCCCACATCTGGGAGCAACAGTCCGGTTTTCTGAGGCCTGTTGTCCAGCCCAATGATTATCACTGGATGCCAGAACCAAACAATACTACATTTGCTCATCAGAACTCAATGTGGAGATGTGACATATGTAATGGTGACCACCAAGCGATTATTGCGAATACAACTACCATCCAGGGTGGCAGAACTATCAAGATCCTTCATGGTACGAAGAACCATCACATTTCACAGAATCACATTTTCCATCTTATCCACCATCTTCCTTCGATCCTTATCAACAACCAGAACCATCAGAGGAAGATCAATTGATTCACATGTTCAAAGAACAGACAGCTCGATTTGATGCACAATTTCAGAGTCAAACAGAATCCATACAGAGAATGACAGATCAGATCAGACAATTACAGAAAACCAGAACTATATACCTCAAGAACCATTCCAGATGACACTGATGAAGCCTTCGAGTACCAATCATTTCATAATGACATTTCAACAGAGGAGGAGGCTGAGCAGTATCAACAACCAGATATATCAGTTCAGGAACTTGAACCGGCAAAGTCTCGATTTGATTTCTATTATTCAGATTCTGACGAGGATGAAGCTGAAATATTTGTACCAACTGCATCAAAAGTTGAGGATGGAATTCTGTATCCTCAAAATGAAGATCTTGGAGAATGTTTTTCACAAATGTTTGAAGAAGATCAACTTGAGCCAATCATTTCACCCGAATCAGAGGATGAAGACCTAATGTCTGACTCATCTTTTCATCCTCAGGTGGAGCAAGAAGCAGAGCAAATGGAGGAGCAACTGTCAGAACTTAATAAAGATCCAGAGCATTCAGGAAAAACATCGCTGTTTTGGGGAGTACAAATCAAAGATATCACCCAGAAGCTTGAAGAATGGAACTTCCATTCCAAGTCAAGCACCATACGAGACCTCCTAATTTTATTTCTTTCTTTGCAGAAACTATGGAGCGACAAAGATTAAAAAGGTGGCACGAGCATTGAATAAGACAAAATTTTTTACCACTTTACCGTTGGAAGAGACCATTCAAAAGCAACGCTCACGGATTGTCTTTAATCGGACATCCAAAACGACATTGAAACCTCCTTAACATATGGATTTCAGTCACGTCTGGCTGAAGACGAAAAATTTAGCGCTAGCAGGGAGGCAACCCATGCAATTTTGTTGTAATTTATTTTTCATATTTTTGTGAACTTTTTAATTTTGTGTGAGTTTTGCAGGAAAATTAAAAACGGAATTTTTCAGGACAAAGCAAGCCAGTTCAAGCGGGATTTTACAAAATAAAAATTTGACAAAATCACGAAGATACAAAGTTGATCCAGAAAAGACGGCCGAGTAAGAAGTCTTATGGATTTATCTGTCGCAAGACATGGTTTTGCCAAAAAAAAAAAAAAAAAAAAAAAACCTCAAAATTCGAGCGTCGTGATGCACGACCAATTCAGCGTCGCGACACTGGTTTGATTACAAGCCTAAAACCGCAGGCCACACGCACAGATCACTCCTCTTCTTCACAGATCTCACCATTTTTCTCAACCCAGCAGTCAACATCCAACTACAACCGAATCATCACCACCATCACCATAGCCTCACCACCGAGCAAAACCCCGTCCTCACCAGAGCCCAGAAACCAAACCGAGAGCCACCACCCCCCACGCACGATCCAGCCAACTGAGACACCACCAAACCGAGAGCATTTGACCGAGATCTATCAAACCCATCATCTTCCTCTTCGAAATCAATCACCATCACGAAACCGCAAAAGCCGAGAACCTCCACAGCAACCCAATCGCCGAACGCATCAACAACCACCCGCGAGCCCGTGACAGCCCTTCTTCGCCGAGTCAAAACCAAGCCATCATCACTGCCGTTCAGCCACCCCCACCAGAAACCCAAGACGAGATCTACCAGAAACCAGAAACCCACCTTTGCCGAGCCAGATCTGCCGTGAACCTCACCACCGAGAGACAACCAACACCCAAACCGAGAAGAGAACCAGAAGCCGAGCCACCTAGACCCAACCCACAACCAAGTCACAACCAATCCGTATCCTCACTGCCAAAATCAAAACTAATTTTACGGTAATGATTTGATAAAAAATTGATTTGGTAATTGGGTAAATTGAAAAATTGAATTGTGAATTGGTTGATTGTGGATTGGTTGATTGTGGATTGGATTACGAAGTGTTGGATGGTTGAATTTGATTCGTAGTAATTGGGGCGAAGAGTTGAATGGAGGTGTTTGTGGCATTTGGTAGATTTAGGTTGTATTGGATAATCACAAATTCAGGGGAGACTCTGTCGAATTTTTCTGAAAAATACCAAAGTTGGGATTTGATTGGTGATAATTTTTTAGGGTGAATTTTGGGGAAAGTTTGAGTTTTTAAGGTGATTCTGCCAAATTTTTAATATGAAAAATGGTCAAATAGCAATTATGGTAAGAACCGTAATTTGGGCATAAATCTTAAAAGGTAATTTTTTTTCCTGTAAAATTTCAACTAATCAGGTATGATTTTCTACACTCTTCTTCCACTTTTTAAGACATTGGGGACAATGTCTCATTTAGGTTTGGGGGAGGGATTAGTTGATTAATACCTTGTTTTTTATCTTGTTTTTAGTAGTATGTTATTTTTATTTTTAGTCCAAAATTTTTCGAAAAATACAAAAAAAATTGAAAAATTTTCAAAATTACAAAAATATTTTGCATTTTTGTGTTTTTATTTTGACTAAAAAGGTGAATTGGTAAGAGATAGCCGAGTAAGGAATTTCCGCTCCTGAGACGTATCTCAAACCTATTTCGAAATAAGTTAATTTTTGTTTATTTCATTTTGAATTATTTAATTGTGAATTCTCCTTAACACTGACTAAAATGGATCTTCATATGTTCAGTTGACAGGTATTATGAACTTACATGGAAACATACGGACATGAGCTAAAATTGAAAAGTTTGTAATATTCCGTGCTATAGTGTAATTGGAGGAAGCATCTCTAAATAGTGATGGAGTAAAAAAAAAAAAAAAAAAAAAAAAAAAAAAAAAAAAACGTCTGAGATCCTAGTTATTAAGTCTGTAAGGGTGTTTTAATACCTAGTGCCCTAAAACCAACTGGTTTGGGAGTCATTGGCCCAAGCTCGTTACATGGATCAAAGATGCTGCAAAAATATATATATATCTGAAGTCTGAGTAATTAAGTTCGTAGGGGTGTCTTAACACCTGGTGCCCTAAAGCCAACTGGTTTGGGAGCCACCGACCCAAAGCTCGCTACATAGACGGAAGGTATTGTATATAAATAAAAAATAGAAAAAAAAAAAAATCAAAGAAAAAATCAGAAAAATCAGAAAATTATTCCATTACTACAAAAAATTGTGAAATCTGATAGAACTTTAGGACAAAAATATTACTCTCTTATAAACTGCACTTATGACTGTTGTGGGCAAAAATGAAATGATTAATATTTTGTTGGCTGTGTATATGGAGAATGGTAAAAACAATCGGAGAATTTACTTATTCGGTAATTTAGAAAGAAACAAAACAACTAGTAACTTGGAGTAGATTTTTCACCTGATTAGTCACTTTCTTCTTTATTCTCTTTTCGCTTGTCTTTTTGCTTTTGTGTGCATTAGTTTTAATACCTTTTTACTTTTGTAAAATGTTTGTGGGTATCATTGCTGTAAACCCTCACGAGACTACACTCGTCCACTAGGGACACCTAGGGGTTTAAAGGCTTGTTGCATATGCTAAATGTAACCGTGATCCCTACGAAAATGGCTTAGTTAAATTTTGTTATGTTATTTTTATTTTGTATTTTGCTCGAGGACTAGCAAAATGTTAGGTTTGGGGGTGTGATGAGTGGTATTTATATCACTATTTCCCACTCATTTAACTTAATATTTTGTATAGTTTCTTGAGTTTTATGAACGTTTTGATGTGTTTTATTGTTATTTTGCAGATAAATAAAGTTTGGACAGCACTGGAGGCAATTTGGGGCAAAACCGGACAAAAATGAATCAACAGGGTTATTTTGGTCTTCTTCGCGTCGCGACGCTGGAGCACTGCGCGCCGCGACGCCCAGCGTGTGCCGGTTCTGCTAAAATGCGCCATGGTCAACGGGTCAACAATTTGAGAAGTTTTGACTTTGCTAAAATGAGCCGTGCCACGTGTCACCATCACATCCCATCTGCTAAAATGCGCCGTGCCACGTGTCATCATCATATGCTGCCGACACTCAGAGTTGACACGTGTCGCCTCGTCATCAGCCACATCATCGGTCAACAAGTCAACCTTGTCACGTGCCATGCCACATCATCGTCCACGTCAGCAGGTCAACTGAGTCAACATGCCACGTCAGCCTCAGCCAATCACAACTTGACACGTGTCGCCACGTGTCGCAATCCTATTGTGCCGACAAATGCAACACACGCCTACGCCACGTCAGCGCCACGTCATCGCCACGTCATCAATGACGTCATCACAATAATTGTGTCTTAGCCGCCTTGCCACGTGCCGCCTTCTCACCATGCCACGTGTCGCCTTCTCAGCATGCCACGTTTTCACTGTACCCAGCGTCGCGACGCTAGTACAATTTGGGCGTCGCGACGCTGGAGCAAAAATTCCTATAAATACCGCGCGAATTTTCATAATTCAGTGTGCCTTTCTCTCTCTCATCTCTTTGATGAAGAGAGAGTTTCTCTCTCTAAAAAATATTTTATTTTTATTTTTTTTATTTTAGTTTGTAATTTATTTTAATTACTTTTGTAATAATAGTAATTTAATTTTTACTTTTTACTTTTTACAGTTTTTACTATTCACCATGTTGAAGTACTTTTTCAGCTAGGGTGAAAGGTAATTCTTCTACTATTGCTATTTAGATTAATCTCCTTAAAATAATATATAACTATTTAAAATATGACTTAATAAGGGATACCGCTATATTGGTCGGTTGGTAATTTAATTTTAATCTGTTTTAAACCTGACTAATCACGGATACCGCCAGACTGGTCGGTTGGTAAATTTATTTTTGGTTCCGCCTTAATGGCTGGTTGGACTTATTTGACTTAATCAGGATACCGCCAGAATGGTCGGTTGGTAATATTATCACGAGTTTATATATTATTTTATGGGAGATATAAATTAGTAGTAGTAAAAGTAATTCCTTTTACCTTAGCATTTTATTTTATTTTATTTTACTTTTCAGTATTTTTATTTTATGTATTTTATTTTTATAGTCCTAGTTATGTGTTAGTTAATTAGGGGTTGTGATGACTTTTAATATCACCGGTTTATAAGGGATTATTTTATAGTTGGGTAATTAATAAGTTTACTTATTAAGTCTTAAGCTTAAAGCTTCTTATTGTCTGATCACCAATAAGATTGATATGGTAAATCTAAAATGAACTAGACATAGGGATTTTAGATTTCAGCCTTAGACTTAATAGCCCACGATCTTCCTTGAGGATAGATAACCCTTTAATAGATTTCCTTACAGGATAGGAATATACCTGTCGGGCGGGGGTAGCCATAATTGGAACTTAGACTTAATGAATCCAGGTAATGTGGTTGACATAGGAATATGGTTCAATTGGGTTATACTGGGTATTTGTAGTTGATCATCGAAGAGGCTTTTACATAATTAGTGTTCCAGGTTAATAAATCAATATATTACCACTTTAAGATAACCACTTCATCTTTAAAATGATATTAAAAGAAATCACAACCCTAGATCTTTGTTTCTTTTGTTATTTTCCTTAATATTTTCTTTGTCTTTTTATTATTTATTTATTTTGTAAAACCACTTTCAACCAATCAAGCAATCAATTTCCATTCCCCTTTAATTAGATATTTGTAAATAAATAGATTCAACAATTAATAACAACAGTAGGAATTAAGTCCTCGTGGGATCGATATTTTTATACTACTTGAACGATACGTGCGCTTGCGTTATACGTGTGTGTTTACGCCGGTCACTCCCCCGTAGTATATACATAACTTTGATGTACCCTTGAGGTACTGACCGGTGCAATCACACGCGTATAACGCAAGCGCACGTATCGTTCAAGTAATATAAAAAGATCGATCCCACGAGGACTTAATTCCTACTGTTGTATTAATTATTGAAATATTATTTACAAATATCTAATTGAGGGTGAATAGAATGATTGCTTGATTGATTTGGTTGATTGTAGATTTGCTAAATAAATAAAAAGACAAAAGAAAATACTAAGGAAAATAACAAAAGACACAAAGATCTAGGGTTGTGAACCTTCTAATATCTTTTAAAAGATGAAGTGATTATTTTATGTTTGTGTAATAAATCAGTTTACTAACCTGGAACACTAAATTATGCGAAAGCCTCTGTCGATGGTCAGACGCAAATACCCAGTTTAACCCAATTGAATCATATGTCTATGTCAACCAAATTATCTGGATTCATTAAGTTTAAGTTCCAATTATGGCTACCCCCGCCCGACAGATATATGTCTATCCTGTAAGGAAATCTATTAAAGGGTTATCTATCCTCAAGGAAGATCGTGGGCTATTAAGTCTAAGACTGAAACCTAAAATCTCTATGTCTAGTTCATTTTAGATTTACCACATCAATCTTATTGGTGATCAGACAACAAGAAGCATTAAGCTTAAGACTTAATAAGTAAACCTTTAAATTACTCAAACTATAAAATAACCCCTTATACACCGATGATATTAGAATTCATCACAACCCCAGATAACTAACACATAACTAGGGCTAGTAAAAACTTAAAAGTAAAAGACATAAAGTAAAAATACTGAAAAGTAAAAGACATAAAGTAAAAGCTGAAAAGTAAAATAAAATAAAATGCTAAGGTAAAATGATCAACTTTTATTATTACTATTTAGATATCTCCCTTAATATAATATATTAACTTGTGATTATTTTACCAAAGGCGAAACCAAAATAAACCTGCCATATAGGCGGTAAGAAAATTTAATTACCAACCGACCAATCTGGCGGTATCCTTGATTAGTCAGGTTTAAACCAGATTAAAATGATTTACCAACCGACCAATATGGCGGTATCCTTTTTAAGTCAATATTTTAAATAGTGAATATATTATTTTTAAGGGAGATTAATCTAAATATTAGTAACAGTAAAAGAATTACCTTTCACCCTAGCTGGGGAAGTTACCTCCTCATGGTGAATAGTAAAAACTGTAAAAAGTAAGAAAGTAAATTACTATTATTACAAAACGTAATTAAAATTATTTATAAAACTAAAAACTAAAAGAAACTAGAGAAAAGACTCTCTATTTACATCAAAGAAATGAGAGAGAATGGTACAACTGAAACTGAAATCTCGAGCTCAATTTATAGGCCTCGGTGGGCTCTGGGCGTCGCGACGCCAAGGCCTTTGGCGTCGCTACGCCAGCTTCTTTTGGTCGTGGCATGCTGAGGTGATGACACGTGGCGATTCTGGATAAGGTGATAAGGTGACACGTGGCAAAGTGGTTGGGATCTCAATTATTGTGACATGTGGCGGCTTCTGATTGGTCGGCTCAGATTCTTATCCGCCATGTGTCAGATAAGGATAAGTCAGTCAATAATTGATGCTGACGTGGTGCTGACGTGGCGACACGTGGCAATTTGACTGTCGGCACCATAGAATTGCGACACGTGGCACGCTGTGATTGGTTGATGATGACGTGGCAGCCACGTGGCACTTTGACTTGGTCAACAAGTGATGTGGATGATGATGTGGCAATGACGTGGAGCGACACGTGGCGATGGTGACTATCGGCACCGTAGGATGATGACACGTGGCACGACGCACGTTAGCAGATCGGCTGTGATGGTGACACGTGGCACGGCGCACGTTAGCAAAATCAATATTTTCTCAGATTCTGACTTGTGGACCCGGCGCACGTTAGCACTGTTCGGCGCATGTTAGGCGTCGCGACGCGGAAAATTACCAAAATGCCCTTTTTCCAATTTCCACTGTTTAGGTCCAAATCACCTCCAGAATGTCCTGAAACTTTATTTATCTACAAAATAACACAAAACACATCAAAATATTCACAAAACTCAAGAAACTATACAAAATATTAGGTTAAATGAGTGGAAAATAGTGATAGATTTACCACTCATCACACCCCAAACCTAACATTTTGCTAGTCCTCGAGCAAAACATAAAATAAAATAACATAATAAAACTTAACTAAGCCACTTTCGTAGGGATCACAGTTGCATTTAGCGTATGCAACAAGCCTTTAAACCCCTAGGTGTCCCTATTGGACGAGTTGTAGTCTCGTGAGAGTTTACAGTAATGATACCCACAAACATTTTACAAAAGTAAAAATGTAGTGAAACTAATGCACACAAAAGCAAAAAGACAAGAGAAAAGAGAATAAAGATGTTAGTGACTAATCAGGTGAAACTTCTACTGCAAGTTACAAGTTGTTTTCTTTCTTTCTAAATTACTGAATAAGTAAATTCTCCGATTATATTTACCATTCTCCATATACACAACCAACAAAATATTAAACAACTCATTTTTTCCCACAACAGTCATAAGTGCAGTTGATAAGAGAGTAATATTTTTGTCCTAAAGTTTTATCAGAATTCACACCTTTTTGTAGCAATGGAATAATTTTTCTGATTTTTTCTTTGATTTTTTTTTTCTATTTTTTATTTATATACAATATCTTCCGTCTATGTAGCGAGTGTTGGGTCGGTGGCTCCCAAACCAGTTGGCTTTAGGGCACCAGGTGTTAAGACACCCCTACAGACTTAATTACTCAGACTTCATATTATATTTTTTTGCAGCATCTTTGATCCATTTAGCGAGCTTTGGGCCAGTGACTCCCAAACCAGTTGGCTTTAGGGCACTAAGTGTTAAAACATCCTTATAGACTTAATAACTCGGACCTTAGATGTTTTTTTTTACTCTATTGCTTTTTGAGATGCTTCATCCAATTAAATTAGAACACTGAATATTACAAACTTTTCAATTTTAGCTCATGTCTGTATGTTTCCATGTATATTGATAATACCTGTCAATTGAGCATATGAAGATCCATTTTAGTCAGTATTATGGAGAATTCACAAATTAAATAATTTAAAAGGAAATAAACAAAAATTAACTTGTTTTGAAAATAGGTTTGAAATACGTCTCAGGAGTGGAAACTCCTTACTCAGCTATCTCTTACCAATTTCACCTTTTTAGTCAAAATAAAAACACAAAAACACAAAAACACAAAATTTTTTGTATTTTTTTTTTGAAATTTTTCAATTTTTTTGTATTTTTCGAAAAATTTTGGACTAAAAATAAAAAAATAAAAACAACACACAACTAAACAAGATACTAATCAACTAATTCCCTCCCCCAAACCTAAATGAGACATTGTCCCTAATGTCTTAAACAGTAGAAGAAGAGTTTAGAAGATAGTACATGGTTAGCTGAAATTCTACAGGAAATTAAAGGTTAAGATCCAGATTAATCCGACGCCTCTTACCACGATCGTCTTCGGACCAATTTATCTTTGAAAGGACAGGGTCAACTTGTGGTTCATAGGCTAAGAGTTGGTCTATTAGATCCAGAGCAGTTATGGCAGTAAAAATGAGTTCTTTTAAAGGTTTTGACATGAACCCATTTCTTCGGGCATCATCAAGAAACACACAAAGAAAATCATAAAATCCATCAACGTTAAACAGCCCAATTGGTTTCTGGTGTATGTTCAGGTTCGCCCAAGATAGAACTATAAAAATTTCCTCCAATGTACCCAAGCCACCTGGCAAAGCGATAAAAGCATCATCACGGTTAATCATTTCTACCAATCGTTCCGACATACCTGACATGATCAGTTCATCTCCGTTTGATAATCCAATAAGATTTGCCTCTGCCAAGGGTTTTGGGATGATTCCCAAAACTTGACTGTCTCCTTCCTGTACGGCCTTTGAAACGATCCCCATTAGTCCAAGATTGCCTCCGCCATATACTAAGTGCATATTCCTTGCAGCTAAGACTCGACCCAATTCTTGTGCTGCTTCTACGTATAGTGGTTTAGTACCAACACTACTACCGCAAAACACACAAATGTTTTCAACTCATCTTCTTGAAGTGGCTTCCATTTTTTTATCTATTTCTTTCTCAACTCTGGATGCCTTCAAAAGCGCAATGACGGGCTGAATTTATAGTACCTGAAAAAGGGTGAGTAATAATAACACTAGTATCTTCCAAAGGACGATTGTTAGCTAAATAATAAAAGAAATCATGAAAGGTCAAAAAGTCTGGACCCTGTCTACGAAAATAAAGATAATTACAACTGAAAAGCAAATCAAAGCAATAATTAAGGCAATGGAATTGTGTACGCAATACGCCACTAGCTTAGTATAAATTCATAATGATGCATCTCAAGAATTAATTCTTTACTCAGTCATCACTAATGAATTGTCTCTCTTCTTTGTGATTGTCAAACACCATTCCTTCTGTCTTAAAATGCTCCGTTTGTGCCTTTCCCTACAAAAATAATCACACAAAATTAAAAACTCTACAACATGTATACACAAAATATGAAAACAAAAATTACAACTGGTTGCATGGGTTGCCTCTCTGCTAGCGCTAAATTTTTCGTCTTCAGCCAGACGTGACTGAAATCGATCTGTCAAGGCGGTTTCAATGTTGTTTTGGACGTCCGATTAAGACAATCCAATGAGCGTTGCTTTTGAAGGGTCTCTTCCAACGGTAATGGGCAAAAAATTTTTTCTCATTCTGTGCTTGTGCCACCTTTTTAACCTTTGTTGCTCCAGTGGTTCCTGCAAAGAAAGAAAGAAAATCAGGAGGTCTCATATGGTGCTTGACTTGGAATGGAAGTTCCATTCTGTCAAGCTTCTGTGTGATATCTTTGATTTGTACTCCCCAAAACAGTGATGTTTCTTCTGAATGTATTGGATTCTCAATAAGTTCAAACATTTTCTCATCCATTTGCTCTATTTCTTGCTCCACCTTTTCTTCACAGATATATTTTAGGATTTCCGCATTCAATTCTTCATTTGTCATATGTGAAATGCATGCTCCAGAAGTATCAACGTGAGGATGTAAAGATGTGTCTGACATTAGGTCTTCATCCTCTGAGGCTGATGTGATTGGCTCAGATAGATCTTCTTCAAACATTTGTGCAAAGCATTCTCCAAGATCTTCATTTTGAGGCTGAAAAGTTTCATCCTCATTTGTTGGTGCAATTGGTACTAACAGCTCAGCTTCATCCTCATCAGAATCTGAATAATAATAAAAATCAAATTGAGACTTTGTTGGTTTGGGTTCCCGAACTGATACCTCAGATTCCTGATACTGCTCAGCCTTCTCATTTTCTAAAGTGTCATCGTGGAATGCTTGGTACTCGAAGGCTTCATCAGTGTCATCTGAAAATGTCCTTGAGGTATGTAGCTCTGGTTTTCTGTTAATTGTCTCACTTGATCTGTCATCCTCTAAATGAATGATGATTGTCTCTGAATACTTTCGAGTTGATTCTGAATGTTTCAAGCATTGTATCCAACTTTTATCTCGTTTCTTGAACACATCTTTGAGCATGTCAATCATCTGATCTTCTTCTGATTGTTCTGATTGTTGATGAAGATCATTGTAGGTGGGTGGTGGATAAGATGAAAAATGTGGTTCTGTGAATGTGATGGCTCGTCATACCATGAAGGATCTTGATAGCTCTGCCACCCTGAATGGTAGTTTATTCGCAATAATCTCTAGGGTGGTTACCATTACATATGTCACATCTCCATATTGCGTATTGTTGAGAAAATGTGGTATTGCTTGAATCTAGCATCCAGTGATAATTATTGGGCTGGACAACAGACCTCAGAAAACCGGACTGTTTCTCCCAGATTTGGGGTGTTTCTTGTAGTAAAGCACGTGATCTCTCAATCTCCCAATAATGTTCCATTTTTCAATCACCTGAAAACAAAAAAAGAAATAAAAATTACTAATAAAAATGAAGAAAATTAGATACAAGTAAATTAGATAACTTCAAAATTAATAACTCAAGAAAAATAAGTCCTCGGCAATGGCGCCAAAAACTTGACCGGTGCAATCACACGCGTATAACGCAAGCGCACGTATCGTTCAAGTAGTATAAAAATATCGATCCCACGAGGACTTAATTCCTACTGTTGTTATTAATTATTGAATCTATTTATTTACAAATATCTAATTGAGGGTGAAGAGAATGATTGCTTGATTGATTTGGTTGATTGTAGATTGCTAAATAAATAAAAAGACAAAAGAAAATACTAAGGAAAATAACAAAAGACACAAAGATCTAGGGTTGTGAATCCTTCTAATATCTTTTAAAAGATGAAGTGATTATTTTATGTTTGTGTAATAAATCGGTTTACTAACCTGGAACACTAAATTATGCGAAAGCCTCTGTCGATGGTCAGACGCAAATGCCCAGTTTAACCCAATTGAATCATATGTCTATGTCAACCAAATTATCTGGATTCATTAAGTTTAAGTTCCAATTATGGCTACCCCCTCACTCAGATCTGTGGATGATCATATAACATCTAATGAAGCGGATTGCAGCTCTCCATGCTAAACACAATCTTCCTCATCTGGTTCTGCTTCTGGCATATCATGCACCTCATCATTATCTGTGGCAACTCGTGTTGGTGCTGGGGTTGTGTATGGATTTGCATCAGTTTTATTGACACTGGAATTATAAGACATCTTGGGCTTTTCAATGTCTTTTATTGTCTGGTCTTCAAGAAACACTACATCCCTACTTCTGATGACTTTCTTTTCCTTTGGGTCTCATAACCTGTATCTAAATTCCTCGTCTGCATAACATATGAAGATGCATGGAGTAGTCTTTGCATCAAGCTTCTGCCTAAGCTATTTGAATAGGTGTGCAAAGGCTAAACAATCAAATGTTCTAAGGTGGGAATATGAGAGATTCTTACCAGACTATAATTTCTCTGAAATTTTAAAATTCAACTGTACAGATGATGATCTATGATTAGGTAACAGGTGGCACAAACAACTTTTCCCTAGAATGGCTTTGGCAGTTTAACCATGCTGATCAAGATTCTGACTTTCTCCATAATAGTACGATTCATTCTTTCAGCGACACCATTATGTTGGGGTGCGTGGAACAGTCATTTCATGTCTAATACCGTGACTTACGCAATAAGCATCGAACTCCCTGGAAATGTACTCGCCTCTATTGTCTGTGCGAAGGCACTTCGGTTTCTTCCCTGTTTCACGCTCCAACATGGCATGGTACAGTTTGAAATATTCCAGAACTTGATCATTTGTTTTCAGAAAATACACCCACACTTTCCGAGAAGCATCGTCAATGAAAGTCAGAAAGTATGTGATATCGCCTAGTGAATTAACCTCCAAGGGACCACAAACATCAGAGTGCACCAGACTGAACAATTCTGATCTTCTCGTAGAAGAGAAATTAAAAGAAACTCTATGTTGCTTACCGAATAGACAATGATTGCAAGGATCTAGAGCATCATTCTTGGAGACAATGATTAGATCACTTTGTCAAGGTAGACAACCCTCATTCACTCATGTGACCGAGTCTCTGGTTCTACAGATTTTGAGAAGCCTTATGTTCAGCTACATTGAGGCTTTCTGCACATATCATCACACGAGTCTTGTATAAAGTGCCGCAAATATGTCCTCGGACGATGACCATGTCACATTTTATCATTCTCCAAGTTTCATTGTTAAAGTGGCTAGCATAGCCCTGTTTGTCAAGTGCTACCCCTAAGAGTAGATTAATGCGAAGTTGTGGAACATGTCTCACCTCCTTCAGGGTTATTGTATACCCTGCATTTGTCCACATCTGAATTTCATCAATTCCCATTATCTGAGAGGAACTGATGTTTCTCATCTTCACTGCTCTAAAGTCTCATACTTTATATGTTGTGAAGAAGTCTCTATGAGGCGTGACGTGGTAGGATGCTACAGTATCTACTGTAGGAAACGACTTTCCTTAGTGCAGCGAAAGTTGCTAATGTGGGCACCGGCTCCGGTATGGACCTTTAAAAATTTTCTTTGCCTTCTCCTTTTGTTGTAGCCGAATTCCTCTAACTCTTGGAGAATGGATTTTGCTCTTTTGATGTAGATGTGTTTCCTTTGATGTCCAACGCTTGGATCAACCACCCGATCTTCCGAGTTATGTGTCGAAAGCAACAAACCGAAGTGTGGGCTTCACTCACAAAGATGAACTCTAAACTTTTTTAGTGAATTATAAAATCAAACTCTAAACTATTTAGAGAAAGAAGTTGTCACAAATTGTGTTGACTTTTTAAAAAGGTATTGAATGAAGAATATCAGTATCTATTTCATTCTAATTTCTTTTACTTCTCAACACTTGAGAAAATAGATTTTTCTCTCTAACTCTCTCACAACTATTGTGAATGTGTTTCAATCTTCTCTCTCAATTTGTGTGAATTGATTCAATTAATGAAAGAGTGGAGATGGTAGAGATAATATTCCATCAAAAAACCAACCACTTTTGTCAGTAAGCATCTAATGCTTTCTTGCAATGGCAAACACATTAATGTGAATGTCCATACCAAAGCATAATAAATGTTAAGCAAAAGACAAAGCCATTAGGTGTATACATGCCACCTAATAGACATAATAAGTTGGAGATCATGGTGAGCCATTTGGCTATGTCTCCAAGGTAATAAAAAAAATCGTTATCTTAATAATGATTTAATTACCCTTATTATGATGTAGTAATTATCTCATAATTATTACAAACCTGATTATCGCATAATCATGATTTGATTATCTCATAATCAAAGAATTCTAGAAAATATTAAGTTAAACTAATTTAACATAATTTCATTTGTGACAAAAATATATTATTAATCTTATTAATAATGTATAAATATAATGTGAGCATATTATTAGACAATCTAATTATATTAGGTTTGCTACAGTTAATCGACTAGCACGGGGACCAAATGGACCTACAGTTCCGAGCTCTAATATTCCTGAAATATTAATTAAATTCTTTAATCAAATATTACAAATTATAACGGTGTGTTATTCCACTAAAAAACTCGAAGTTTAACTCTCGTTACCGTAGATGGAAAATAAAAGCTGAACAACTTCGGTGTCTATCGATATAGTCATTACATATGGATATAGCCCTTCACGAATATCTCATAAATCGAGCCGTTAAACTCATCTAAATATTTTGTCTCTTAAGCATCATTGATTCTATAATGAACAATTAATTCATACAATTATGAATATAAATTTTTTTATTCGTAATAGAAAAGTTGAGCGCTCAAATGT
>SKCR01052695.1:0-76025 GCA_019454045.1 Zanthoxylum bungeanum
GCAGTTGGATCGATCATGTATGCCATGATATGTACACGACCTGATGTGTCCTATGCTTTGAGCATGTGTAGTCGATATCAGGCCGATCCAGGAAAGGATCATTGGATGGCGGTTAAGAGTATCCTTAGGTATCTTAAGAGAACTAAGGATGTTTTCTTAATCTATGGAGATGGAGAACTTGAGGTATCTGGGTATACCGATGCAAGTTTCCAAACCGACAGAGACGACTTCAAGTCGCAAACCGGGTACATATTTTGCTTGAATAACGGAGCAGTGAGCTGGAAATCTTCCAAGCAAGATACTGTTGCCGATTCAACAACTGAAGCGGAGTACATTGCAGCAGCTGAAGCAGCAAAGGAAGCGGTTTGGATCCGAAAATTCCTAGTTGGATTAGGAGTAGTTCCATTAGCAGTTGAGCCCGTTTTATTGTATTGTGACAATAGCGGGGCCATAGCGCAGGCTAAGGAACCAAGGTCTCATCAACGATCCAAACATGTTCTTCGACGATTCCATCTGATTCGAGAGATCATACATCGTGGCGATGTGAAGATCGAAAAGATCACATCAGAGGACAACATTGCAGATCCGCTGACGAAAATAATTCCTCGGGAAAAGTTTGAGCGACACATACATAGTTCAGGTATTAGATGCTTGAGTGACTGGCTATAGGCCAAGTGGGAGATTGTTAGACAGTTATGACCCATAGCGTCACTATTTTGTAAATGATATTGTATTATTGTACAAAATTAACTATGTAGTAATGAAATTGCCTTTTACCGTTTTGTAATTTATTTACTTTGATATAAATGGTAAGAGTCCCTATGATTAGTTCCGGATTGTGATGATATGAGACGGTATCAATCCATAAAGGTTTAATCATTAAATATCCCTAGTCGTAGTATTATCGAGATTGGACATCGATAATGCGGAATAGAGTAGTACTGCACTTGTGCATGTTGTGAGGGCACAACGACATAGTTCTCATATATTTAAGTATAGGATACTTATGCAAGTGCGGTAGGAGGTTGTGTTTTACCGATGGTACGGAAAACAGCTTCGCTCTGGATAGACCCCGCGAATCCCATTGGTAGTATGTCTGCGTGTCTATGGGAGTCCGCTTCAGGGTAGGTGCATATGATCTTAACCTGAGACTTGCATCGCTAGTACTTACGACAATCGGTAAACTTTAGTTTTGGTGGTCCAGGGCTTTAACGGGTTCTGTGTACACCTCTTCTGGATTTATCGAGAATCGTAGTGTATTGGGTGTGATGTCAAGATGGAAGTATCACTTCAGACATATGGAGATGATGATCGCGAGGGATACAGAACTAGTACTCTATAATGGTTGCAACCATCGGGATAATATGACTAGGTCAGGATTATCCGATTCAAAGAGACTGGTTGCTTGATGTCCGATATGTGTATCGTACGAGGCAGACACATCTCCAGCCCCAGGCCTTACATGTGATCATCCGATACTGGTTCGATATACACTATACTACGGTATAATACGCCTGTTATAGATCTTATATTCCAATAAGAATATTTCTGGAGAATTGGGTAGGCATGGCGTTTTGCTAGAGGCTAACTTGTCTTGTAAATCGGTAAAAACGTAGTACTTGGTACGTACGTATTCAGATAATCTGACGGCCGTATTTACTACCAACATATCCAGAGATCTCTTGGGTCGCTTCCGAAGATTCACCAATGACGTATGATTCAAACTCGATTAATCTTGTATTAATTACGGAGAGACTTTATCTTGGAAAAGTACTATACATAGAGAGAGAACGATTAATTTGGAATTAATCGTAAAATTATTATATTCGATATAATAAGAAATTCGATTTCGACGCGAAATTAAAATTAGATTTTAATTCGGGCAAACGAGTTAATTTAGAATTAATTCGTTAGCGACGTAAATAATAATTTCGCTAGGCGCAATTATTTATTTAAATTCGATTTAATTAACGTCGCGACGTAAGTTCGGTATTTCGGAAATATCGAACCCGAACGCGTGAGTGCACGTGGGCCCACTTTCATTTGGAAACGTGTGGGGCCCACATGACACATGTCATATTATGCATTATTTAATTCTAATGCATTGCATGGAGATAGTGTACAATGCACTCAATGGTTTTGCATGGAAATTGAGTGTTTGACACTCTAAGCCATTGCATATGATTTGTGTCATAAGTTTATTATTAATTTAATAAAATTATGGCATAAATATAAATTGATTTTTTGTAACAAAAAAAAAAAAACTTTTCTCTCTCACATTGCCGAAACTTGCAAGCAGTTTGGCTCTCCTTTCTTCAATTTTGTGGCAAGATTTGAAGAAGTTGTGCATTCAAAATCACAACAAAGGCTAGCACCTTCAAGGGATCATACATAGGTGATATGGGAAGCTAATCCTTGAGCTTGGAAGGATCAAACTCGACTTGGAATCCCTCTTTTCTTCTTGGCGAGAGCTTCACTGCACAAGGGAGGAGTTTTTGCATCATCTTAGCATCCATTTTCAAGTATTGTGAGTATGATTCCGCCATACTTCAATTATTCATTCATGTATTTATATATTTTGCTTGTTCTTGTTGATCTTGGGGCTTGGTTATTTTTTCCAACATTGCGTACACAATTCTGTTGCCTTAATTATTGCTTTGATTTGCTTTTCTCTTGTAATTATCTTTATTTTCGTAGACAAGATCCAGACTTTTTGACCTTTCACGATTTCTTTTGTTTTGTTTAGCTAACAAGCTTCCTTTGGAAGATACTAGTGCTATTATTACTCACCCTTTTTCAGGTACTATAAATTCAGCCCGTCATTGCACTTTTGAAGGCATCCAGAGTTGAGAAAGAAATACATAAAACATGGAAGCCACTTCAAAAAGACGAGTTGAAAACATTTGTGTGTTTTGCGGTAGTACTGTTGGTATTAAACCATAACACATAGAGGCAGCAAAGGAATTGGGTCGAGTCTTAGCTGCAAGGAATATGCACTTAATATATGGCGGAGGCAATCTTGGACTAATGGGGATCGTTTCAAAGGTCGTACAAGAAGGAGGCAGTCATGTTTTGGGAATCATCCCAAAACCCTTGGCAGAGGCAAATCTGATTTAACCATCAAACGGAGAGGAACTGATCGTGCCAGGTATGTCTGAACGACTAGTGAAAATGATTAACCGTTATGATGCTTTTATTGCTTTGCCAGGTGGCTTGGGTACGTTAGAGGAAATATTTATAGTACTATCTTGGGCGAACCTGAACATACACCAGAAACCGCTTGGACTGCTTAACGTTGATGGATTTTATGATTTTCTTTGTGTGTTTCTTGATGATGCCCGGAGAAATGGGTTCGTGTCAAAACCTATGAAAGAACTACTTTTTACTGCCAGAACTGCTCCGGATCTAATAGACCAACTCATAACCTATGAACCACAAGTTGATCCTATCCTTTCAAAGATAAAATGGTCCGATGATGATCGTGGTAAGAAGCGTCGAATAAATCTGGATCTTAACCTTTAATTTGCTTGTAGTAATTCAGCTAACCAGGTACTATCTTCTAAACTCTTCTTCTACTGTTTAAAGACATTGGGGACAATGTCTCATTTAGGTTTGGGGGTGAGGAATAGTTAATAGTACTTGTTTGTATTGTGTTTTTATTTTTAGTCCAAAATTTTTCATGGAAAATACAAAAAAATTGAAAATTTTTCAAAAATTATAAAAATATTTTTCATTTTAATCAAAGGAATATTTAAAGCTAGGTGATGGTTTGGTGTCTTCCTTCACTCACTACCTCTCTATAAGGAAAAGCTGTGAAGGCACCTAGATAATCATTCACTTGTAGCTTGTTGTGATAGACTAGTTTGGAGGACTCGTTGTTTATTCCTGACACCAAGCGATAAGAGCCTAAGGGGCTTGGGTATTTAAGTGAGGCTCGCTCCACCCTCCCTCTGGGGAATCTACAATGGGAAGTCCATTCGACAGTTAGTCACACACCATGACCAGTAAAAAGTTATTTCTTTATGTTTTTTTTTTATGTTGACTAAAAAGGTGAAATTGGTAAGAAATAGCTGTGTAAGGAATTCTCACTCCTGATACGTATTTCAAACCCATTTTTTTTTCGAAACAAGTTAATTTTTGTTTAATTCCTTTTGAATTATTTAATTTGTAAATTCTCCATAAAACTGACTAAAATGGATCTTCATATACTCAGTTGGCAGGTATTATCAACATACATAGTAACATACGGACATGAGATAAAATTGAAAAGTTTGTAATATCCAGTGCTATAGTTTAATTGGAGAAGCATCTAAAAAAAGTGATGGAATAAAAAAAAAACATCTGAGATCCGAGTTATTAAGTCTGTAAGGGTGTTTTAACATCTAGTGCCCTAAAACCAACTGGTTTGGGAGTCACTGGCCCAAAGCTCGCTACATGGATCAAAAAGATGATAGAAAATAAATATATAATCTGAAGTCTGAGTAATTAAGTCCTTAGGGGTGTCTTAACACCTGATGCCCTAAAGCCAACTGGTTTGGGAGTCACCGACCTAAAGCTCGCTACATAGATGGAAGATATTGTATATAAATAAAAAATAGAAAAAAAAATCAAAGAAAAAATCAGAAAATTTATTCCATTACTACAAAAGATGTGAAATCTGATAAAACTTTAGGACAAAAATATTATTCTCTTATCGACTGCACTTATGACTGTTGTGGGCAAAAATGAGTTGTTTAATACTTTGTTAGCTGTGTATATGGGGAATGATAAAAATAATCGGAGAATTTACTTATTTAATAATTTAGAATGAAACAAAACAACTAGTAAACTTGGAGTAGAAGTTTCACCTAATTAGTCACTAACATCTTTATTCTCTTTTTCACTTGTCTTTTTGCTTTTGTGTGCATTAGTTTCACTACCTTTTTACTTTTATAAAATGTTTGTGGGTATCATTGCTGTAAACCCTCACGAGACTATAACTCGTCCATTAGGGACACCTAGGGGTTTAAAGGCTTGTTGCATATGTTAAATGCAATCGTGATCCCTACGAAAGTGGCTTAGTTAAAATTTTATTATGTTATTTTATTTTGCTCGAGGACTAGCAAAATGTTAGGTTTGGGGGTGTGATGAGTGATAAATGTATCACTATTTCCCACTCATTTAACTTAATATTTTGTATAGTTTCTTGAGTTTTGTGAATATTTTGATGTGTTTTGTGTTATTTTGTAGATAAATAAAGTTTCAGGACATTCTGGAGGTGATTTGGAGCAAAACTGTGAAATTTGGCAAAAATGGTATTTTGGTAATTTTGGGCGTCCCGACACAAATGGTATTTTGGTAATTTTGGACATCCCGACACCAAAATAAAGTTTCAAGACATTCTGGAGGTGATTTGGAGCAAAACTGTGAAATTTGGCAAAAAGGGTATTTTGGTAATTTTGGGCGTCCCGACACCGAGGGTATTTTGGTAATTGCACCACCATGCCACATGTCAAAAATTCAACGAGCCGTCTTTTTTAGCCACCATGCCACGTGTCGAAAATTCAGCGATCTAAAAAAATAATAATTAAATAATTAAATAATTAAAAAATAAAAATCAGAAAAATAATAATAAAAAATTAGATTTTTTTGCCTATAAATAGATTTCGAATTTTTAGTTTCAAATGTACCAAATCCTCTGTGAATACTTATATAATAGAGAGTTCTTCATATTTTCTTCTTTTATTCAGTTTTATTTACGCTTTGTAGTAGTAATTCTATTCTTCCATGAGGAGGTAACTCCTCCATGCTGAGGTAATAAGGTAATACTTTTACTTTTGCTATTTAGATTAATCTCCCTTAAAATATAATATATAAACTATTTAAAATCTGAATTAATAATGATACCGCCATTTTCGGACGGTTGGTTATTCAATTTAATTTGGTTAACTTGACTTAATGAGGATACCGCCACACTAGACGGTTGGTTTAAGTTTATATTTCTGTTCCGCCTTATGGCTGGTATATTTGAATTTGACTTAATCAGGATACCGCCATTCCGGACGGTTGGTTTAAAAAATCACAAGATTATATATTATTTTATGGGAGATATCTAAATAGTGAATAGTAGAAGTTAATTCATTTTACCTTAGCATTTCTTTTTATTACTTTTCAACAATTTCATTTTATGTCTTTTAAGTTTATATCAGCTTTAGTTATGTGTTGTAACTAAGTTAAATATCTAGGGTTGTGATAAAATCTAATATAACCGATTTAAAAAATGGTTAGATTATAGTTTGGGTAACTAAAAGAATTATTTGTTGAGTCATAACCTTAATGCATTTTTATTAACTGATCACTAATAAAATTGATTAGATAAAACTTAAAATGAACTAGACATAAAGATTTTAAATTTAAAGACCTTATACTCAACAACCCACTATCTTCTTTAAGGATAGATAAACCTTTAATAGATTTCCTTACAGGATAGGAATATACCTGTTGGGCAGGGGTAATCAATAATTGGAATTCAATCTTAATGAATCTAGGTAATTTAATTGACATAGACATATGGTTCAATTTGATTATTCTAGGTATTTGTAAATGATCATCGGAAGAGGCTTTTACTTAATTTAGTGTTGCAGATTAATAATTCAATATTTTACCTAACTATGATATAATCACTTCATCTTTTAAAAGATATTAGAAAGATTCGCAACCCTAGATCTTTGAGTCTTTTATTTTCCTTAGTATTTTCTTTTGTCTTTTTATTTATTTACTTATTTAGCAAATCTACAAAATCAAATCAATCAAGCAATCAATTCGCTTCTCTTTATAATTAGATATATGTAATTAAATAGTATCAACAATTAATAACAACAGTAGAAATTAAGTCCTCGTGGGATCGATATTTTTATACTACTTGAACGATACGTGCGCTTGCGTTATACTTGTGTGTTTACACCGGTCAATAAACTTGATTAGAATATAGGTCGTGGAATTTTTTTCGAAATTAGGCTAAGTTTATCCATTCAAGTACTTTCTATCACTACATGGCGTATCATAATAGTGTCATGATGTAATATGTGTACATGTGCCGATACGAGACCCTTAGGGTGTCCTTTAACTTCCTAAGATAATTATGAGATGAACGGAAATGCAGTTTCAGTAAGAGCAGTGGAAGTTTCTAATTTAAAATTTAATAATTATTATTTATATTTAAACAATGTGCTTTTTATTCCTGATTTTCGCAGGAATTTGATTTCTGTATCTAAACTTATGGAAAATGGTTTTTCTGTTTTTTTTTTATAATAAATTGGTTATAATCAGTAGAAATGGATTAACAATATGCACAGGAAACTCTGAGAATAATTTATATGTGTTAAGGTCGTTAACACAAAATTCACTGCTTAATACTGAAATATTTAAGGTTGAAAAATCTAAAATAAAACGGTAAAACATTTCTCACGATGACACATATCTATGGCATCTTAGACTTGGACATATTAACCTTGATCGGATAGATAGATTGATAAAGAACGGAGTTTTAAACTAGTTAAGACTTGGAACTTTACCAGTCTGCGAATGTTGTCTGGAAGATAAAATGACCAAGAGACCTTTTACTGGAAAATGTATAAGAGCCAATCAACCTCTTGAGCTAATAAATTTGGACTTTTGCGGACCGATAAATGTAAAAGCCCGAGGTGGTTATGAATACGTCGTCACTTTTATTGATGATTATTCTAGATATAGGTATGTTTACCTAATACAGCACAAGTCAGATACTTTTGAAAAGTTCAAAGAATATTGTGCTGAGGTTGAGAACCAATTAGGTAAAACCATCAAAATTCTACGATCGGATCATGGAGGAGAATACCTTGATAGAGATTTCAAGGAATTCTTAGTTTAGCATGGAATAGTATCCCAGCTCACAGCTCCTGGAACACCACAGCAAAATGGTATTGCAGAAATGAGAAATCGAACCCTACTAGACATGATGAGATCAATGTTTAGTTACAGTACACTACCTAGTTCATTTTGGGGGTATGCATTCCAAACAATAATGTATATCTTAAATGTAGTTCCATCTAAGTCTGTTCTTAAGACTCCCTTAAAGTTGTGGAATGGTCGTAAAGCTAGTTTGCGCCATCTCCGTATATGGGGGTGTCCAGCACATGTGCTGAAGAACAATACTACAAAGCTGGAGCCACGTTCACAGGTTTGCCTATTTGTAGGCTATCCTAAGGAGACTAGGGGTGGGTTCTTTTATAGTCCATAAGATAACAAAGTATTTGTTTCGAAAAATGATATATTTCTTGAGGAGGACTATATGAGAGAATTCAAACCTTGAAGTAAAGTGTTACTTGAGGAGTTACTTACTAGTTTGACTAGCACACCATCATCAACTATTGACAAAAACATAACACATTCCACATCTAAGTGTTAGATGCAAGTTTATCAGAATGATATACCACCTAGACGTAGTGGCAGGGTTATGCGACAACCTGATCACTATCTAGAAAATAGAGAGGCACGAGTTGTTGCATCTAATGATGATATAGATTATCCATTGACCTATCATAGTGCAATAGATGATTCCGATAAAGAGGAATGGCTCAAAGCCATGAACCTCGAGATGGAGTCTATGTACTCTAACTCAGTTTGGGAACTTGTAGACCAACCGGATGGACTAAAAAAGAGTAGAGAGGAAGGTACAGACCTTCAAGACTAGGCTACTGGCCAAGGGTTATACCCAGAAAGAGGAAGTCAACTATTAGTAGACTTTCTCGCAAGTAGCTATGTTAAAATCCATATGTATTCTTTTATCCATTGCTGCATATTATGACTATTAGATTTGGCAAATGGATGTCAAGACTGCATTCTTTAATGGAAATCTAGATGAGAGTATCTTTATGGTACAACCAGAGGGGTTCATAACCCAAGGTCAAGAACAAAACGTTTGCAAGATGCAAAGGTCCATTTATAGACTTAAGCAAGCATCTGGATCTTGGAACATAAGATTTGATACTACGATCAAGTCTTATAATTTTGAGCATAACGTCGGTGAGCCTTGTGTTTACAAGCGCATCATTGATGGTAAGGTGGTTCTTCTCATTTTGTACGTCGATGATATTTCACTCATTGGGAATTATGTAAAGATATCATCGAATGTGAAAATCTGGCTAGCTAATCAATTCCAAATGAAAGATTTGGGAGAGGTCAGTTATATACTTGGGATCCAGATTATTCGGGATCGCTTGAGACGACTGTTAGCAATGTCTCAGGCATCCTATATCGATAAGATCCTTGTGCATTTGGGATGTAGAATTCTAAGAAAGGTAATTTACCTTTCAGACATGAAATTCATTTGTCGAAGGAACAATCTCCTAAGACACCTCAAGCAGTTGAAAAAATGAGACATATCTCATATTCCTCAGTGGTTAGTAGTCTTATGTATGTTATGTTATGCACGAGACCAGACATCTGCTTTGTAGTGGGAGTAGTCAGTAGGTTTCAGTCCAACCCAGGATTAGATAACTGGGTGGCTGTGAAACATATTCTCAAGTATCTTAAGAGAACGAGAATTTATATGCTTGTATATTATGTTGAGGATATGGTTCTCAGGGGATATATTGACTTTGAGACGGATGTCGATTCTAGGAAATCAACATCTGGATCAGTGTTCACCCTAGGTGGTGGGACCATTATGTGGAGGAGTATTAAGCAATCTTGTATCGTTGACTCCACCATGGAGGCTGAATATGCAGCAGCTTGTTAAGCAGCTAGGGAAGTAGTCTGGTTCCGGAAGTTCTTGGGAGATCTGGAAGTTGTTCCAGATATGGATAAACCACTAACACTTTATTGTGATAACAATGGTACAGTGGCGAATTCCAAGGAACCAAGAAGCCATAAGATGGGGAAAGCATATAGAGAGAAAATATCATCTCATTATGGAGATAGTGCAGAGAGGAGACATTTTTGTCACGTAGATAGCATCCGCATAGAAACTAGCTGATTTGTTTACAAAGACCTTATCGGCTAAAGTTTTTGAAGGTCGCCTAAAGGGTTTATCATTACATTATATGTCTTATTTGCTCTAGTACAAGTGGAGATTGTTGTGATATATGCCATAAAGCTTCATGTATTGTAAACGAAATTGTTTATTGAAATAAAAGATGCATTATTCATTTATCAAAATTATTTTATTTAAATCACATATTGTAAATTATCTTTTTTACCATTGATTACTCATGTGCTTTCAGAACTTGGTGTATGAGTGTCATACACAAGAGGATTTAAGTCTGAGGTTAGTAATCTAAAACATTCCATAGAGAACAAGCAAAGCAGGTATTTTTTTTGTGGTTTATCTATAGCTGTGGTTCATTATATACTTGTATAACGACCTTAATCAAGAATCGTTCATGTGGTGACATGAGAATGGAGACATCTTGTATGATGTGATCATATAGGATTAGACCTAGACAGAAATGAATATCTTATAATATTTGTTAAATATAGAAATTCATTTTATCTATTAGATGGTCATATATGGTGAAGCAGTCCCGGTCAATAACTACATATTTTAGGAACATAGTTTAGTGTGTAGCTGGGAACGTTTTACATAGACATGGAGTTCACTCCTTCTTACAAGAAGTAGAAGAGTATATTTCTTAAGGGTTTATTCAGTATTTGAATGATTAAAGCGCTCAAGTCTTTCTATTGCAAATATAAAGATTTAAATTCATAATAGTTGTGAATAAATTATTCATTAGAGAATCAATGGTACTTAAGGTATAAAATCATTAGAGAGCTATAACAGACTTATGGCTCGGCTCTAATTATGAGATACTCGTGAAAGGTCAATCTGTATGTAATGACTATATCGATGGACACCAAACTTGTTCGATTTATTTTTCCATCTACTGCAACGATTCTTCAACTTCGAGTTTTTAGTGGAATAACGCAAAGTTAATAATTCAGAATATTTAATTAAAGAGTTTAATTAATATACCGGGATTATTGGAGCGTGAAACTGTAGGTCCATTCGATCCTTGTGCTAGCTCGATTCACTGTAGCAAACCTAATATAATTGGATTGTCTAATTATATGCTTACATATATATTTTTATATTATTAATATGATTAACAATATAATTTGTCACAAATGAAAAATAGATTAAATTAGTTTAATATAATGCTTTTTAAAATTATTTGATTATGAGATAATAAAATTATAATTATGAGATAATTATTACATCATTTTGATAATGTTAGATTATGAGATAATCAAGTAATAATTATGATAATTATATCATTATAAAGATAATGGTATATGCATTATCTTTGAGACAAGTCCATATGGCTTGTCATACTCTCCAATATTTTATTTCTAATTAGGTATGACCTAATTACCTAACCTTTGTCTACTTCACATGTCTTTACTTGGCATTTCACTTAATTGTGTTTACCATTGCAATAGAATGGTATAGGTGGATTAGTGATATGGTAAGAGCTCAGAGGTAAGAGGAATGATGAAGAAATAACCCGACCATAGTGGTGTGATTAAGTGTTATATCCCTAAGGATAGATTTTGAGGTGAGACAAGTGATGATAATATTCTACCCGACCACATTAAATATGGTTTCTTGGGTGCTCCAAGAGTTTGTTTAGCTTACTTAATGAAGTATCATCCATATGGGACAAACAACTCGACCCAACAACTTTATAGTCTGGATTTGGAAGAGTACCATTTGTCTCGGTTATCCGACTTGAGGAACGAAGATGGGACGATGACCGACCAGATTAGGAATAGCATGATGTAAGCCGTGATTCACAATGATCAGATCCCCGGCCAGCCGCCATAGGGTGTTGCAGTGGCAAAGTGGTGGCCGCCATAGGCCGGGGTGCAATGGCAGGGAGACAAGCTTATATGATTGGCTGAGAATGTGGTGGAAACAATGACTAAGGGTTGTGATGATATTCGTGATATAAGCAGACGTCAGGGTCGGTTGTAATAATAGTTTTGAGGACGTATATAAAGGGGTAGAAGATACATTAGAAAGAGTTAGCAATTTTTACATTTCACAACACTTGTAAATTGAAAGCAAAAGCTAGTAAAGCAAATCAAGTGATAGAGAGAGAAAATGAGTCATATACATAATCACTTTGTGAGAGATATACTGAGCTAGTCATGACCTGAGGAGTGTTAGTGTTGTAACTTGTTTGTATTCCCCTTGTTTAGAGTTTAGGTCAGTCTTTACCCCGAGCATTATAAAATTACCCTCTTTCTCCCCGTAGAAGTAGGTTTGAGTCACTCTTTGCTGAACCATATAAATTATGTCTTTGTGATTGTTTGTCTTTTGCTAAGTTTGTGTGGTTCCCATAACTAAACAAAATCATTATTGAGGGAGGTTTGTTCGAGGGGTGAATTTCAATTTTACCCTTGAAACGAAAACAATGCCAACATGATGAGCGACTGAGATACCAAAAACTATTGCAAAAGCCTCAGCCATTTCAACGTCCATATCTCCATTTCTAAATTATTTCATTTGTACAACATATAGGGCTCTTCTTCTAAAGTTAAAGATGGTGCTGGGATTGAAAGGGATGTTGATCCATTGGGGACTTGGGCACTCTTATCAAGCATCAAAGGCTTCTTTTTTTTCTTTGTGTTTTTTTAATGTGTTGCTATTGTGGCTAAGGAATGTATGAAGTTTGATATTGAAATATTGACATCCCAAATCGGTAGAAAATAGACGCTACGGCTTTGTTGTGTATATATCTTTTTCAATTGTCTTGCGCTCAAGGGCTCCATAATTTCTGCTTAGGCAGTTTAAATCTCATCCAATTTTGATAACTTGAAAAGATTTGAAGTAATGAATTATTTCCATATATTTTCAGCTGCAAAAAAAAAAAAAATCAGGTAAAATTATATTTCATATTTTCTACCCATGGCCAAAAAGATATCAATCAATTTAAGGATATCCCGTCCAACATTTTAAATTTCAACAAAAGAATTTACATTGGACTTTCAAAAGTCCATATAAACATTAAATCAAAATTTATGCTATTAATTTCATGTAATTTAATGGTTAATGAATTGTATAAAATCAATTGATAGATTTATATTTATATTAAGATTTTTTCCCTAATTGTAGGAGAGAATCAATAATCGAATAAGGAATTTACTGTCATTGACTTAATTATGTTATTAATCATTGTTTATTTTTTTATGAGAAATTAACAAAATTAGTCAAAAAAAATTCATTTTCCAAAATGAGGCACAACGTTTGTATTTTGTGAAAATGTTCAACTTCTCCGAAGTCTACCTTGTGTTCTCCGAAATCTTATTATTTTTTTTATTTGACACTTCAGAGATCTGAAGAATTGACTTCGGATCTCCAAATTCCTTAGGAGATCCGAAGCCAATTCTTTGAATCTCCGAAGTTTTTATTATTTTTTTATTATTTTAGTTTATTTATTTGTTTGTTTGTTTGTTTACAATATATATGATTTGTAGTTATTTATTTATTTTTTTATAATATAATATATGATTTGTAATTTATTTTTATTTTTTTGCTTTTTGAGACTTATATGTAAAATCACATCTATAAATAAATAAAAATAGTATACATCAAAATGAAAATAATATATAAAACTACACATAATTAAAATTAATGTCAGTCAGTACATCATCAAGCTGAAGATCCCTCTCGGCTAACATCTTGTTCAAAAGCTCTAACGCCTCATCTAATGTAAGCTCCATTCCTTTTTGCCGATGCCCCATTCTCTGCAGGCGATCATCCATTGTCTTCTATCGATCCTCAATCCTCGTCTAAGCCTCCTCAATCAAAATGGCGCTATCACGTAACAAAATGATTATAGGATCACCACCACCAGCTACAGGATGAGAAGCATAAAATGGACCAGCGCCATCTAAGCCTACAGAAGGAATAGGGGGAGGAGGATCAACCTGTGACTGCTAATTCTGCATAGCATAACGACCTATCGAATAGAGAAATAAAAGAATTAAATGAATGAATCACTTTATCGCACGAATATATAAGTCATTTTGTTATACCTATCATGAAAACATCATCTGCATCTGTGCAATATAGGCTCCTTTATCGCGTGAATCCCTGGTTAATGATCGACTGATACTCGAAAGATGCCACCTCGCCATCCAAATTGAGATGCTGTAAGAGACGGGTGATGACCATGCCATGGGGAATGCCCTTCTTACTATGGGCATGAACCTGAAACCAATGCCCTAAAATAAGGGCTCCTATATCCATCCTACGGCTCTACATAAATAAATAAAAAATTTGTCTAATATAAAATATAAATAAATTAATTAGTATATTTTTTTTTACCTGAAGTATGCAGTCTAGCAAGACAATATCTAAAATGTTATCCTCGTTGGGGTAACTGATACGCGGCATGATGATCAACTGAATGACATCCTGTTACGAGATTCTTGTATAGGCCGAATGCCTAACTTGATGTGCCTCCGCTTCAACGCGTGCAGTCAGCCATCATAAAATAAGGAGCGCTCATGTTTCGTGAGACTCAGTCCCACCACATATCCATGGCAGCTCTCTGATCAAACTATGTTTTGTACTGTCTGCCATCATAGGGACCAAACTGTATATCCCCCATAATCGGGCACCCTAAGATCTCACATATTAGGCCGGACATAATATCCAACCTCTGTCCAAACAACCAAGTCAAAAACTGAAATGGGTGCCTCCGGATTGATTCCCGATCAATGTTACCGATGAACATCTGACATAATCAACCATGCATTGGGGCATCTAAATTAAAAAGATTGCCCCATCTCATCTCGCACAATAAGTCGATATGTTTATATCCGATAATATTTTTTATATCTACTACATATACCCTAACAATAGGTCGTGTTCTCCAAATATTCTAGTATCGACTAAATATGTTTCATCGTCGGGGAAGTAATAAGGAATAAAATCAACCATAATTTCATAAAATAGTTCGGAAATTCTAAGAATTTCGTAGAAAACTTTGGAAATCCTAAAAACCATCAGAGACCACTTCGAATATCCTAAGAAATAATAGATAACTCGAGGGTTTTTTGTCGTATCCGGTTCACTTCAAATACCTGGGCTATTTATATTTTCCAACTTCGGAGAAATAATTTACTTTAAATCTCCTAAGTTTTATATAAATATTTATATATATATATATTAAAACTTTGGAGATCCGAAGTCAATTCTTCGGATCTCCGAAGTTTCAAATAAAAAAATATATAAAATAAGACTTTGGAGAACACATGATAGACTTCGGAGAAGATGAATTCTCCAAAATTAGAGAAGTTGGATATTTTCACAAAACGTAAACGTTGTAATTTATTTTGGCAAATGACAAAAATATTTTAACTAGTTTTTGATAATTTCCGCTTTTTTATTGTTAACCGCAAAAAAATAAAAGGTAAAACTCAAATTTCACCACTGCTTTACGCGCTCTAAAATTAGAAGTCAGAACTCACGTCCTTCCCAATTAAGCCAACGTGTCTCCATATAACCGCGAGTGTGTATCACGTGAAACAAACTGAGAGTGGTAAAAGAAGCCTCTCTATTGATAACCAATCACCATCCCGTATGCCGCCAACAAGCGAGCTTATGTTGGTTGGTTGGGTGGTTTCATGAATTTGCATGAAACAGCAATTCTTCATGTATTGTGATCCCTTTTGCGTTCTGAATTTATCCTCTTTCTAAAACCCTAATCCTAAAAGGAATAAAATATATAATATATATATATATAAGAGAAACAGATGAAGAAAATTAAATAAAATTAAATTAAAAAAGAAGATATTATTTTGGAGGTCTGCATTTTGGAAGAAGAAGATGAAGGGCTTGTTCAAGCAAAAACCTAAGACGCCGATCGAGCTCGTCAAAGTTACTCGCGAGCTTCTCATTTACGTCAATCGTAACACCGAGACGCGCGAGAAGAAGCGTGAAGAAAAGGTTCAATTATGATTCTATTTTTATTTTTTGAAAACCTTTTTCAAATCACAAAGCAGAGCCTTTCTTTTTTCTTTTTATTTATTTATTGTGGAATTAATAGCTTTTGTTTGTATATTGTGATGGTGATCAAAGGAGACAAAATGCTTGTTAAATTTTTTTCCAATTTGTTTTTATTTTATTTTATTTTTTATGTGGAACTAATTAGTCTAGGCTAAAAAAGAAAAAAAATATCAATCTTTTTTTGTTGTTCAACAAAGAAAAACACATGCAATTTATATGACTGCAATTTTTGTTTTTTGTTTTTGTAAGTAACTCTTTATGCTAATGATTTTAATTGTAAATTTATCATGTATAACTTATTTAAAAAAAAAAAACCGACATTGGAATTGTTGTTGTACAGATGTCTGAGCTGAGCAAACTAATCATGGAGATAAGGACAGTTCTTTTTGGCTCTGATCAATCAGAGCCAAATGCAGATGCTTGTGAACAATTGAGCCGTGAGTTCTTTAAAGAGGATACTCTCCGTCTTCTCATTGTTTCTCTTCCAAAATTAGCAATGGGGGTATGCTCTAAATCAATTAATCTGGATGGTTTAATGAATTATCTCAAATTGACAATTTTACTAAGTGATTTATAATGTCATCATTTTATTTCTCTTGCAGCCGCGACGAGATGCCACTCATGTGGTTGCAAATTTGCAGAGGCAAAGGGTTGACTCAAAGTTGATTGCCTGCACGTATTTAGAAGCTAACTTAGATATTTTGGATACTTTGATTCTTGGGTAAATTTCTTTCTTCAATAATGGTCAATAAATACTGTTATATTGTTCTCGAGGTACAGAATTTTAGATGATTAATTTACAGTTTGCTTGATCAGTTATGAAGATGGGGATGTTGCACTGACTTATGGTGCAATTGCAAGGGAGTGCATTCGTCATCAAGCCATTGCAAGGTAAGCAACTTGGTTAGTTTTAATTGTTTGAGTTGTTAAATGTTATATTGAAAATCCATTTTCAAATGAATCTTTCACTAGCCAGATGTCAACAGGGATTTAGATTGTTATATGATTTTCCGATTTTGGGAAATGATTCTTTGTCTAGTGTACATTTACACTCTTGTCTATGAACATTAATGCTCCTATGATGAGCTACTGAAGGTTAAGGACTTGATATACTTGATGACTTTTGTTCCTTGTCAAATGTCATTTAAGCTGATTAGTATTCTGTTGAATTAATTTGGTTGATTTGTCAGATCTGTGATCGAGTCTCAGCATATGAAGAAGTTCTTCAGTTTCCTACAAAATCCAAGTTTTGACATAGCCTCAGATGCTCAAGCAACTTTTCAAGTTAGTAGTGGTGGTTTGAAACTTCTTTATTCGCAATGTTCATTTTCTAACTCAATTCTTAAAGATGGAGATAATTTGTTATTTTCTTTTCTACTTTATACAAAAGTATGGAAGAGAACTATATATTTTCTAGAAACTTATGAACTGTTCATATCATGCTTATGCTACGCCGTTTGTCCTCTGCTTACGGTAAAAATACTACAAGCATGAATTCTGATGCAAAGAAGATTTACACAGGAGCTTTTGACGAGGCATAAATCTACTGTTGCTGATTTTCTGTCCAAGAATTATGACTGGGTAAGCATTGGATGTAATGTCTATTTTATCTTATTTCTATGGTGATAACTGATAATTAATTGTGATGATAAATGCCTATTTAGTTGATGATTCTACAGTTTGTTTTCTTTTTCATAAATGATTATTGCACTCTTGTTTAGCATTTCGGTTCAAATTCGTTAATGTTTGAGTGCTTGATGCCCTGATTGAGTTACAAGTATTTCTTCGTGTTATTCATCTCTTGGTAATTGATAGTGTAAATACCATTCATGATTGATAGATTAATTGAAACTGTATGCTGAAGTTGTCATTTCTTTAGAACGTGTTGCTAGATAACAACAATGGCCACTACTTGGTTTCAAGTTACTTACAATAGGAAAAACTTGAATACTTGAACGACTCTATCACTGTCCTTTTCTGTTCTTATTAAAAATTCCTGAACATTATTTGAAGTCTTTTCATTTGTTTTATTGTTCCAGTTTTTCCAAGAATACAATTCAAAATTGCTGGAATCTTCTAGTTACATCACCAAACGACATGCTGTCAAGGTATATGTTTTCATTCATTTTAGGTGTTCTAATTACTAAATGTTTGTTTTCTTTGTAGCAGAAGGAGTTCCATCACAAATTCTGCAATTTTGCATTTAATTTCATGAATGAATATATAATTCTTCACCTCAATGCTTCATATGAGCACACTCAAATTTTCTGAAAGCCTTATTTATCAAATGAAATGAAAAATAAACATTTCTCTTCAAAGTTTCACGGCCTCAGTCTATCACCACAGCCCGAAAGAATCAATCAATCTATAAAAAGAAAACAATTGTAGTACTAATTTTGCTGACAATCGACCATATGTCTCAGCTGCTGGGAGATATTTTGCTAGATCGCTCAAATTCTGCCGTAATGGTTAAGTATGTGAGCTCATTGGATAACATGAGGATCCTGATGAATCTTCTGAGGGTATTATCTCTCTCTTTCTCTCTGTTTGTTTTGGAATGAATTTGTATCCAGTTTTTTCACACTTTAAGTCATCCGGTTCACCCATTTGCAGGACTCGAACAAAAATATACAGCTTGAAAGCTTTCATGTCTTCAAGGTATTGTACATAACGTTGACATATCTGATATTGCAAAATATAAGCCTTTGATCTTATATGGCAATATTTTTATTCTCTCCTTTTAATTATTGATAGCTGTTCGTTGCAAATCAAAACAAACCGCCTGAGATCATCGGTGTCCTGATCACAAATAGGAACAAGTTTCTCCGGTTCTTTAGTGACTTCAATATTGACAAAGGTAGATGGAATTTGTTTATGAATATGCAATGCTTAAAACGTTATCCTTTGAACTATGTTTTGTTTCTAATTTATTATTGCAACAGTTAATGAACAATTTGAAGCGAACACAAATCACTTGTTATCAAAGAGATTGCTACTTTGGATCAAAATGAAACTCCATCCACATATGGCGATGGTGGTGGTGAGGATGGCGAGACTAGTCCACGTTAATTCTTGTATACGTATCTATTTTGTCCATTATTGTACAATACCTAAATGCTTGTAAAAGAATACAGGCATAATTTTCCAGTGTAAATAAAGATCATATACCGCATTGGATTGGATATCTATTCCCAAAGCTTTTCTAATAAACTGCTTTTCATTGTTTCACTCAATTCCAGGACTTGCTGTTGTTGTTTGTCAATGTTTCTAATAAACTTAAACATTCACATCCAGTTTTGCGGGGCGACTTTCCAGGTATAATCATCATGAAGAAATAAGTAAAATGTAAATATAAATGCAATCAAATGTATGATGTATTGTATACAGAAAAAATTACAACCTAGCTATGCCAAAATATAGCAGTCTCCTCATAAATATCAACTACGAGTAACAACATAAAACAAAAAAACAAAAGACTCTCACCGATGACACAAACTAAGCCCCCTGCTGTTTTCTGGCATCATAGCCATTGACTCCATTAGCTCCATTGCTGCTGTGAGGGTGACTCACAGAGTTACCATTTTTCCTTTTTAGAACTATGACCCAAGTTATGGCTTCCAACAGAGCAGCAACAGCGCCCAGGAATATGAGAATGCCAATGTATGCCCTCTTCCATTTCTTTTCAGGATCCAAGATATCAAAGCCCTCAAAGATGTTGACAATGCTCAGGATTATGATACTGTAACCCAGTGCCCAGTGATAGATGTTCCAATATAGTCTGTATTTGTGATCTGGCTTTGGCCTCAAAAGTATTGCAAACATCTGCATATCAAAAGGGCAAAATGGGTTAATTACTACGCCCAAAACAGAGTTGAAGAAACGAAATTAAATCCAGAGTTGATTATTCTAGAATGGTCACAAAGATCTTGACTTTGGCACCCTAATTTTTGAACATTTTTATGCTTTGCTTCTTATATATTGAAGTTGACTAGCTGAAAATATTGACCAAGATTCATTCACATTGTCCAATTGTCAAGTGACAACGACAAATAAATAGTTCAAGGATAATTAGAAGATTAGGCAATGATTATGAGAGGAGGAAAAAAAAGAAAATTATTACCTGAAGTGTTCCAATGGCAAAGAGGGCTATGCCAATGTTCCTATGTTTATCATATTTAGTTGCAGGACTATCATTGCCAAGCTTGATACCAGTTCCCCAGCCTGCGACACCAATGATATAGGCAGAAGCTTGGCAAGCAACATGGAGATAAAACCATGCTGGATTTGCAGTTCTGAACACCTTAAGGTACCTAGCCATCATGGCTCCCATTGGCATAAGAACTCCCCAACTCACTGCATTTAGTACTCCATGAATCTGAAAATCGATTCATTCACAATCAAAACCCAATCTAGAAATATGCTCAATAGGGTCACCATAATTGATCATGCTTGATTTAAATATATATATATATTATATATATATATATATATATATATATATATATATATATTGATGCTGATCTATTTGCTTTTATGTTTTTACAATCATGGGTCTAAATTAAACTTCCCTTTTAACAACACAAATTCTAGCTGCGAGCATAAAGTTTTCAAACCTTATTGAAATTTCAAATGGATTATGCAACACATACCAATCATAAACCCCATAAATTGAGATGAAGCACATGTATAAGAATTATGCAACTTGAAAAACTTTGTAAATATTATTTGAATCAAGAACTTACATTCCTCTTTCTTCTTCTGGAGTTGATGCTTCCACCACCTGCTGAAGTCTGACCAGTTCTAAAATCAATAGTACCCACTGATCTTGTATTGTCACCGGTCAGAGAATGGATATTAAGAGTTTCACCACTCACTGTACCTTCTTGCCAAACTTGGTTCGTTGACAACAAATCATTAGTAAGCTGCAAGGTTGCAAAAATAGTCCACTCACTCCCTTGAAGAGTGGCTGAAATATTAGGCACTTGAAAGCTCAAGCTACCCTCTTGCAGAGTCGGCGAGCCAGAACCAATAGGAGAAGTATATGCCTGATCCCCCCAGTTGAGTTTTGAAAGGCAACAAGACACTGTGAGCCAGCCATCCTTTGGCCTGATGGGTTCAGTGCCCATGCCACCCATTTGGATGAGCTAGCTCCGGTGTGACGGAAGGCAAGATCAACGGTGTTTGATGATGAATCATAAGTCCAGTGGAGAAATGAATTCAGCACAGGAAGATCACTACATGTGCCGTATACTTTGTTGTTGGTGAAAGCATGGTGCTACAAGTTTGCTGAGCGTATGATGAAGAAGCTAAAAGAGAAGCAACAAAATTAAAGAACAGAGCATATGCTAAAGCTTTGTTCATATTTTATGACGATAGTGTTAATTTCTAAATGAAAGTTTTTGGAATTGTGGTCACAGAGATGTTTAAATTTATAGACTTTTTTTTGGTTCCAAAGTCATTGTGAATGCTTACTTGTTCTCTTTCCAACTGTTCTCCTTGTTCACACATGCGTTGTTTTTGTCATCAAATTTCCAAGAAATTGGTACCCTTTCTTTGCATACGCGTCTTCATAAGAAGTAGGGATGGCAATTTCCGGATCCGGACCCGGGTCCGGCCGGACCGGGTCCGGATCCGGAAGAGAATCACTTCACTTCCCTCGGGTCCGGTTCGGGACCCGGGTAAATATTCCCGGGTCCGACCCCGGGTCTACCCGGTCCGGATCCGGGTAGACCCGGTCCGGACCCGTTTACCCGGATTCTTTTTTTTTTAAATTTTTTTTAAATTTTTTTAAAATTTTTATTGTATTATTTTATATTCATATTTGTATTTTATTAGTTTTATTTCAATTCTTTTAATTTTTATAAATTCTATTATTTTTATATATATATGCCCATATATAGTTATATTTTTTATTAAAATCTAATTTATTTTTTAATTTTTTAATTTATTTTTTTTTTATTTTTCCGGACTCGGGTCTACCCGGGTCCGGACCGGCGATCCCGGGTCCGGACCCGGGATCCCCGGGTCTTAATATTAAAGACCCGGGTCCGGATTTTTTGATTCTCTAATAAGAAGTGGTTGGTATAATTTGACACGTGTAATTATTTTTCAACAAATAATACACCTAATTAATTCTGAAATAATTCGAAAGAATTTACACTAAATTAAATAATTTTTTTTTCTCATTTAGAGCAATGGGATATATAAATTTTTTATATTATTTTGTTCTATTTAGGATTATTTTCTCTTTAAAGATTTTCTCGATCTTTTTTTATATATATAATATTCTTTTCTTACTGAAACACTTAAAAATTAAAAATTTATGTTGTATTGGAAAAAGGAATATTTAAATATATTGAGAGAAAGAGAAATAGTCATCAACGACCAAAACTTGAGTCTCAGAAATTTTGACCAAGTTCCATTTACTAGTTAACAACCAAAGGTAGAAATTTTTCAATTTAAAAAAATTAATAAATAAATAAGAGAGTCAGTTTGAAGGCAAAGAAAGAAAATGTGAGAACGCGTCTCCGTCGGTCCATCAGCAGACTCAATATTGCACATGCCTATGGAGTTTCTTTTTATTATTTTTATTTTTATTATTTTGTTAAGGCTAAAGAATTTATAATGAAAGGCCACCACAAGACACTGTGAGCTTGGCATTCTTTTGGCATAAGTCCAATGAAGGAATGGACTCAATGCAGAAGCATTTTTATATCATATATTCTATTTTATTAATAAATTAAATTTTTTTATTAATTTTTATGATATCTTTTTCGAATTGAACGGTGACAACTGCCGACCGTGTGTAATTTGGTTTTAATAATTCTAACTTTTGCAAAACGCTTCAAACAACTTGGAAGGAAACTGCTTTACAGTCCATGAACCCATGGCCTACACGTACAAGTCTTGGCATTCGTAAAATTCATTTTCACATAATAAATAATTTAATGATACAACCAATGTATGGTGAAAAATAACAAATGCACATAATATTACACACCAAATTACACATAATTAAAAAATATACCGTATAGTTGTACACAGACCCGGCCGGCGGTTCGGTTCGGTTCCGAACCTAAATTTACAATTGATAACCAATATAAATGTGAAGCATGTGTTAAAGCAAAAATGAATAGAGTTTCATTTCATTTCATAGAACGAAGTTCTGAACCCTTGGAACTTATACACACTGATGTGTGTGATATGAATGTTGTGCAAACAAGAGGCGGTAAAAAATACTTTGTCATTTTTATCGATGATAGCATAAAATTATGCTATATGTATTTGCTGAGGAGTAAAGATGAAGCTATTTAGAGTTTTATACACTACAAAGCGAATGTGAAAATCAACTTGCAAAAAAATCAAAAGAATCAGAACTGATATGGGAGGTGAATATGTGTCACCATTCAGGGAATATTGTTCCAATCATAGAATTATTCAGAAAACTACTGCTCCTTATTCGCCTCAACAAAACGGGATTGCATAACGCAAAAACCAAACATTGAAAGAAATGATGAATGTCATGTTGACAAGCTCTGGTTTACCCCAGAACCTGTGGACGGAAGCATTGTTTTCTGACAACTACATTCTGAACAAGCTACCTTACAAAAGACTTGACAAGACACCATATGAATAATGGAAAGATCATGCACCTTCCTACAAATATCTAAAAGTGTGGGGGTGTCTCACCAAAGTGATGGTTCCTAAACCTAAGAAGGTGAGAATAGGGCCAAAAACTGTTGATTGTATATTCATTGGATATGCTCGCAATAATAGTGCGTATCGATTCTTGATACATAATTATGAAATTCCTGACATCAATCCAAATATGATAACTGAGTCAAGAATGTGACATTCTTTGAAGAGATATTTCCTTGTAAAGAAAAATAAAGAACAAAGTCTCTCAGAAGAACTATTGATACTACTACAAGTAGTGATCAAGTTAACCAAGAATCAGATCAACATGAAATTGTTGAGGAAAATGAACCTAGATGTAGCAAAAGGGCAAGAACGTCTAAGTCATTTAGACCTGATTTTCTAACATACCTGTGAGAAAATGAGCCTCAAAAATATAAAGAAGCAATGTCTTCTTCGGAGGTATTTTTGTGGAAAGAGGCTATCAATAGTGAGATTGAATCTATCCTTCAAAACCATACTTGGGAGTTGGTTGATCTTCCTCTAATTTGTAAGCCACTGGGCTGTAAATGGATTTTCAAACGGAAGATGAAGCCGGATGGATCAATAGATAAGTATAAGGCAATACTTGTCATAAAAGGTTATAGACAAAAAAAAAAGGCTTGATTACTTTGAAACATATTCACCAGTGACCCATATCACTTCAATAAGGATGGTTATAGGCGTAACAACTATATTTGGTATTGAAATATATCAAATGGATGTAAAGACGACATTCTTAAATGGTGAATTAGATGAAGAGATTTACATGGAACAACCAGAAGGTTTCAATATTTCTGGACAAGAACACAAGATGTGTAAACTTGTAAAATCCTTATACGAATTGAAACAATCACCTAAACAATGGCATGAAAATTTTGACAAATAGATGTTGTCAAGTGGGTTCATAATCAATGAGTGTGATAAGTGTGTATACATTAAATCAACTCAAAAGGGTATGTCATTGTATGTCTCTACGTAGACGATATGCTGATAATTGATAGTAATCATGAGATGATACAATCTACTGAGAAAATATTGACCAGCAAATTTGATATGAAAGATTTAGGAGTAACTGATGTGATCTTGGGAATTAAGATTTCCATAACATCAGAGGGGTACATTTTATCTCAGGCTCATTATGTTGAGAAAATACTTGAGAGATATAATAAATGAGATCTAAACGTGGCTAGAATATATATGGACCTAACTCTTCACTTATCAAAGAATACTGGCTCAAGCGTATCGCAATTAGAGTATTCGAGAATCATCGAAAGTCTGATGTATCTCACAAATTGCATATGATCGGATATCGCTCAAGCTATAAATAGGCTTAGCAGATATATAATGTAATCTAGGACATAACTACTGGAAAGCCATAGTAAAAGTTTTGAGGTATATGAGAGAAATACCAAAATATGATTTGCATTATACAAGATATCATGTTGTTCTAGAGGGATATAGGGATGCTAACTAGAAATCTGATACAGTGGATTCCAAATCCACGAGTAGATTTACTTTCACACTTGGTGGTGCAGCCGTGTCTTGGAAATCCTTGAGGAAAATATTTATTGCTCGGTCTACTATGGAATCTGAGTTCATAGCATCAGACAAAGCACCAAAAGAAGCGGAATGGCTTCAAAATTCTTAGAGGATATTCTGAATTGACCAAAACCAGTGACAGCTATAAGCATATATTGTGATAGTCAATCGACTACTAGGAGAGCCCAAAATACAATATATAATGGTAACTCTCGACACATACATCGCAGACACAATACCATACGACAATTGCTCTCAAGCGGCATAATTTCAATAGATTATGTCAAGTCAAAGGAAAACCTAGTGAATCCACTTATTAAAGGTTTAGCTAGAGAGCAAGTTGAGAAGTCATCGAGGTGAATGGACTTGAAGTCTATAAATTAAGAATTGTCACTATCTAAAAGAAGGCATTTGACTTCACTTTATTCATTCATTCTTTCACACAAGTCCTAAAATATTCATTCATTCTAAAGATTTAGAGTGTTGAGAGATTTTCTATCATTCTTCCTTAAGTTAAAGTTCTTGGAGAAATGAGTACCCCTTCTACAAGAAGCATCCAAGTAATCCTAGGAGAACGTTAGCCACAAGACATCCGTAGAGCACCAAGACGAGGCTAATAAGTTCTTGAGGAAAGAGGTAACCCGACTTGGATCAAGTTTTCAATAATCTTCAATATTTTTCCAGAATTTTCTAAGTTTCATAGTTTATGTTATAGTTTTTTGTATGTTAGTGTACAATTAATTGAATGATTCATGTTAATTTCATTTAATGACAGATCTAGAACATCAATTTGTTGGCTCTAAAAATCAGTATTGTACTCGGGCGTGCCAAAAGAGCGAATCCTCAAAGTTGAAATTGATGATGATTTGAATTTAAAAAAAAACGATTATCAATGGTTCATCTAAGGTTTGAAATGGATGAACAATTAGATTAAGACATGATGCTGAACAGTAAAAAATATTGAATTTATATAGAAATTGAAACGAAAAAGTGATTGCTTTGATTACTGAATTTGTGATTACAAGGTGAAAGTTAGAATCAGTACAAGACTAAACTACTGGTTAAAGGAATTCTAAAAAGATTAAGATTACTGGGAAAGAATTCTAAAGAGATTAATTTACATGAGACAAAGTTGATGTTGTTGTTGGATTCATTGTGTTGATTGAGTTATTCAGTTGATCATTTTTTTCTTTTGTCAATCTTCTTTGCTATTTATAATTCTGTACTCAACTGCTTCCTCCATGTTCCTGCAATTTGTCATGTCCTGGTAGCAATCGTCACGTCCTGTAACTGCTACCTCCACTTTCTCTACTGCAATTGTTATTCACGTTCTCCACTTGTTTTTGGAGAAAACTACTACATGATGGAGAAAAACTTGTACATGTTTAACTTTTTTTATAGGAACCATTTGTAAATAATTCTTATATTTTATTCCCTTGGGCTTAAGCCTGATTCTCCTGGCAATTGGACTGGACCTTAAATATTTTAGGTGAAAACAAAACTGAAAGTAATTTCTCCTGAATATTTATGGGATAGATTTTCAAATTGATTTCGGTCATATTCAATATTTATTCACAACTAATATGACGAAACATGACAACCAAAAAGAAAAAAAAAAGTCATACACAAAAATCTATTAAATAGTCCATGAAACGAAGACTTACTATATTGTATTGAAAAAGAAAAAAAAATGTTTCTTTTAATGTTAAAACCCTACGAAGATAATTCAAGGCCATGCAAGTAAGCTAAGCATGATGTAAAACTTACGTATACGCTGAATTTCACGTCATGCTAATTTGGTGGAGGAGATTTAGTTGCGAAAATATATACTTATATAAGGACGGTCAATAATATGTTTTTAATTATTTTTTCTTTTCTATTTTAATTAGTTATTAATAAAATAATTAGAACACGTATCATTCATTAATTAAATAGTTATATAGAAACGTTTCGATATAAGTTTTTCTCAATTTAATAATGCAACCAACTGTTTACAATATTTTGGAACACATGTAGAAGAAATTCAAGTCAAATTAATATGAGACGTGTTAACAAATTACTTTATAACTACTACCTCTATCGTCTTCCAAATGGCTTAATTAGGACATGCATATAAAATTCAATGAAATGAAATCATCCTATAAATTAAAGATCCAATTATTTCTTTCTCAAAGTTGATGGTTTTCTTTTCTTTATTAGTTATTTCAGCAGAGCATCATCATGGAAACTGAGTCTTTTCTCAAATAGCCAATAACCCAGTAACCAACTCTTCCTCAAATAACATGAGACTATTTGAATTTTTTTGTTGTAGCAAAACTTCACATCCATGACACCATTTCCTTGAAAGCACTCAAATGAGAAGCTAATTTGACTAAATCATGCAATTACATAGCTAGACAATTAAGAAATTTGTAAAAGTATGTTGACCCAAAGTCCTCAAAAAGTTTTAAAACTTCCACAAACACTTGCTTTATGTATTTTTGGTTCCAACTAGTAATAATTTGGTACCAAGGTTTCTCACAAACCCACTTGATTGATGGCACAAGATTATTAAATTTCACTTCTCAAAAGACCAATTTATATGGAAAGTTGCCGAACTCCAATTCGTAATGGCTCACCATCCATAAAAGAATTGTACAACTCATTAATTTGGATCAAATTATATCATTTAAAGGATTTCATTTATCCCCCAAGTGACCAAGATTAAATCTCAAGTATATGCATCTTTTAGGGCTAGCTAAGAGTTTAGCGTCTTTCTAGACTTATAATTGTCTAAACCAACCATGGAATAACTATAAAGTCTTCTCATCAATAGATAGACTAGTCTTCATTCTTCACAAATTATGAGAAATATTCAGATTTACCTAACCAAAATTTTCTTGAAAGGAATGGCACATTTGACTAATAATTTAACTATACATAAATGATTAACCAAAACTCTCAATTTTTTTCCAAACCATTTGTTTGCACCAGAATATAAAATCAAGCTCAGTCCATTTAAAATAACTCAAGATTCATTTCCTTCTTAAAAGTCCATTCATTTTATTTATAAATTAATTAAGAAATTATAAATTAAGTAGAAATTAAATAACTCATGAGATATTTCCTCTCTAAAGCGAAATTAAACCTAGTGAAGGAAGTTGGCAAAAGCTTTTTTCTCTCTGAAAAGAAACTTCTTTTCTATGCCACTTCCTCTTCATGAGTTATTTCCTCTCCAACTTTCTCTTCATGAGCTATTTCATCTGCAAAAAGAAACTTCATCTCCATCCAATTTCCTCTACCTGAGCTATTTTCTCTCTAAAAATAAACTTCCTCTCTATGTCACTTCCTCTCCAGGAGCTATTTCATCTCCAAAAAGAAACTTCCTCTCCATCCAACTTCCTCTCAATGAGCTATTTTCTCTCTAAAAAGAAACTTCATTTCTATGTCACTTCCTCTCCAGGAGCGACTTCCTCTCCAAAAAGCTACTTCCTGCTAAAAGACTGCTCATCCATGAACTCACATTTCTTGAAATATCGAGAAAATGGAATATGAGAGTTGAGGAAGTTGTTTTTAAAGCATTCAAAGGAGGAGAGCCAACAAAATGGACCCCGAAACCGATCAACAAAAAACCCCAATACATATTTCAATTTCCTTTGTAGTTTACATTTATATAGTTAAATCTTTTTTCAATTTTCTCTGTAATTATATTTAATTCCAGTAAAGATTTCATTTCTAGTAGCTTTTTCATTACTTAACTTTAGTAGAATCCTCATAAAATCTAATTGCTTATCTCATTCAGGTGTTAGAGAACCTAGAAATTTTCACAGTCGTTTGATTAGAAGTCCAGTCTTTAATCCATTTACGTTGATGATTTGTTCCTCTAACACGCCCACACGCAATCACCTTTTTAAGGAACGCAACAACAACAACACCACCTAATAATTTCTATATGGAAAAATTATCATTTTTATATTTGAAGATTGACTTATGTAAGAAAATACTCGAAAACTTTAAACAAATTTAATTTTACACCAAAAATTTCAGTGTATTTATAAATTAATAAACTTTTATGTGTAAATTAGTATACTGACTCAAAATTTTGTTATAAAATTAAACCTAAAAAGTATAAATTTAGCCACCTCCGAATTCGTGAAGAACACGAACGATATTTTTGAACTATACAAGTCGAGGTCATCACATATGTTTAATAATCCCTCCATCGTAGACTATCCGAGTTGTGCTTAGGAAACATAGAATACACCGTTAAGTTTCCGAGGTGCACATCTCATGTCGATATGTCCACGATTCTTTACAACTATGTGATCCACCCTAGGTGATCGACTTTGTCCAAAGTTTTAAGAATCGTGACTTACTTACATTAATACATAAACCTCTTATGGTACACATATGAGCCGCCAGATTCTATCTTGATTCACTCTTGATTAACAAGTGTATCGGTCCATACCCAATGAACATCTGAGGCCAGACCATGAAAGGTTTCTGACATACATGACATCAAAATGTGGAGGATCCTACACAAAATCAATGATATTCTATAGTCAAAATATCACATATGCTACTCGACTCGAGGAGATTCCTATTAACGGTGGTCTGTACTTCCAACTATTAGGAATCATCTGTGAATCATTCAGTATTCGGTCCAACCAATACCCACACGTCTATACGATCTTTCAAAGCCCATGGTACATCGGGTTTAAAGCATTGGAACTCCAATTCCAATTTACGACATGTGCTAGTCTTATAGGTTACATGAATTCGACCGTATTTCAAACCAACGACTAGGAATATAAATACTTTATGAATATTACTATAAGACTATTCTAAGGTCGATGTCATTCTTAGCATATTTATACATATATCTAATATGCATAATGATATTACCATTAATAAGGTTTGAAATGAAAATATAGTTTTTTATTAATAAATAATAAAATGTATTGGTGTTTTGGCGCGGGCGCAGCGGAAGCTCGCGGTTCGAGCGAAATCGTAATTTAAAACTTTTTAAATTACCGAATAAATTATTCAATATCCAATATGAATAATTCATTCATATTTCACCTAAACATATTTATTCGATATCAAATAACGACATAAATAGTTAAGAAACATCGCGAAACTTTTACAAAAATGTTTTTCCGCAAAATGACATAAAACGTGTTTTTGACCGAATCGACTACCCAATACACATAAGGGCTGCCTAGGTCAGCCCTAACAATGTTAGGGTAGTTCATGGGCTGCCCGAATAGTGACCAATTCATTGTTGGGGCAGCCGTCATCCGGTTGGCTTAAAAGTCACCCAGTAACGCCGTTTTTCATCGTTTTCGTATATTTCAACTCTGAAATAATTTCTGGCAATTGTCCAAATACCCAAAACACATCCAACACATTCAAATGACATATTTTTCATCACCAAATAAACAGTATTTCCAGATCTGATCTAGAAGCAAAATATATCAATTTTTCATGCTAAAATCTAATTTCCAATATTAATCTAATTAATCTTAACACCAATTCAAGTCACCACAATTGAAGCACCCAATAAAAATTCTAGGCATTACAAGAGTGGTCATAACACTCTAGAATGAAACATATCATCTAATGATCAAATTGAATAAATATTACAATAATATTATTCAATACTACTTCACACCTGCACAAGGCCTTTAAATCCATCCACCAAAACCAAAAGCCCCAATTTTCAACAGGTAAAGAAACCCTAGAACTATTCTAGGAACACAAGAATAAGAAAATAACTTTCTAAACTCAAGAATGATAAGATTACCTGTAGATATGGTACAGAGGTATGTCGACGCTGTCCGGGCTCGCGGCTCCATTGGGAGTACGGAGTAGCCCGTGGGGGACTAAATCAGAGAATAAAGGAGTCGCCACCCAGTGTGAACTGGGAAATGATTTAAGGACGCACTCACCCCTCGCAAGGGAAGACCTCAAACCGTTGGGTTCAGAATGTCCTTACTTATGCCAATTGTAATGAGCAGATTTATACAATGATGTAACCAAGTCTTATGCAGCACATGCAAGATAACTTAATCAACACACAAGTTTGCACACCCATAAACGTAAATAAAAAATGAAAGCACATGTATAATTCCATAAACATATTAAACAAGAAGTGTGAAAAATGTAAATAAGTAATAACAGTAAAAACGTTAATAATAAAGAGAAATATTAAGTATGTAATGCAAAAGAAATGACCAAAGAGGCCAACATGCGTAAAATATGATAAATAAGAGTCTGCCCACTGTATGCGCGTTCGTGTAGCATTCAGAAATGCGTTCGAACGGTATGGGATATGATGCATGGTAAAACAGAATGCATGTGTTCGTGTAGCGTTCGAAAACGCGTTCGAACGGAGTGAGGCAGAATGCATATGTTCGTGTAGCGTTTAAGAACGCGTTCGAACGAGATTACCAAAGTGGTAAAAAATGACATAAACACGTGCGTGAATGTTTCTCAAGCGGTACGTGGAATTGTATCCCAAGTACATACCGCACTACCATCCATTCGGATTCGGCTACGGAATTTATGTTTGGGTTTCCATCCGATATACCACGAGAGGCAACATTCAAACATTAACATAGAATAAATGCGAAGCGATAAATGAAAAATAACAATCGAAAATGAGAATAACAAAATTAGAAGAAGAGGGGTGCGACCAAGAGCTTTGGCCAACATCTACATGGGATCTTGTATACCCGACGTAACAAAATATTATGGTAAAGGCTGCCCTTAGGCATTTCCCTCGAACGGGGGACCTTTATCCAACGTGATTAGCTCATGCGCACTAAATACAGTACATAAGTAAATAAAGAACAGTAAGAAACAAATAACAAAATAAGAAAAGAGATGCGACCAAGACGACAAGACATCTATATAGGACCTCGTATGCCCGGTTGAACGTATTTCACATCCAACCAAGTGTATTTCATCTGGCGTGGCAATATATCGTGGTAAAGGCTGCCCTTAAGCATTTCCCTCAAATGGAGGACCTTTAATCCAACGTAGTTAGCCCATGCGCACTAGATAGCAATGCATAAATAAATAAAACAATAACACGCAGAAAGTAAATAACAGAATAATAAAATAGATGCGACCAAGAGACCTGACCGACATCTATATGGGACCTCGTATGCCCGATTGAACATATTTCACATCCAACCAAGCATTCCTCGTCTGGCGCGGCAAAAAATCGTGGTAAGGTTGCCCTTAGGCATTTCCCTCAAACGAGGGACCTTTAATCCAACGTGATTCGCCCATGCGCACTAATTAACGATGCATAAATAAATAAATAACATACATAAAGTAAATATCAGAATAATAAAATAGATGTGACCAAGAAACTTGGCCAATATCTATATGGGACCTCGTATGCCCGATTGAATGTATTTCACATCCAATCAAGTGTACTTTGTCCGGCGTGGCAAAATATTATGGTAAAGGTTGCCTTAGACATTTCCCTCAAATGAAGGACCTTTAATCCGACATAATTAGCCCATGCGCACTAATTAACGATACATAATAAATAAATGAAATAACGTACAGAACGTAAATAACAGAATGATAAAAGAGATGCGACCAGAGACTTGGTAGACATCTATATGGGACCTCGTATGCCCGATTGAACGTATTTCACATCCAATCAAGTGTACTTTATCCGGCGCGGTAAATATTGTGGTAAAGGTTGCCCTTAGGCATTTCCCTCAAATGGAGGACCTTTAATCCGACATAATTTGCCCATGCGTACTAAATAACAATGCATAAGTAAATAAAGAAACAATACACAGAAAATAAATAACGGAACAGTAAACACAAACAATGAATGAACAAAAAAATTAAATAACAAAATGAAACATGTGCATGAAAGTTTCTCAAGCAGTACGTGGAGTTGTATCCCAAGTACAGACTGCACTACCATCCATTCTGATTCAGCTATGGAATATATGTATGGGTTTCCATCTGATATACCGCAAGAGATAGCACGCGATCATTAACCCAATATAAATAAAAATAAAAGACTTGAACCATAAAGATGCATGTGAGGTAAATAACAATTGATAATTGAAAAGATGAATGAAAAAATAGCATAGGGTGCCCTCAGGTCTTACCTTTTAAGTTGCTTCTTGGAAGTGTGTTACACTGTCGCCGGAAGGGTTAATGCATCGTCACTTTTCTGGTTCACCGGTTCAATATTTTCCTTCGTTGTTTTTTACTGCTGTTTCGATCACTATTTTTACTGCTGTTTCCTCTATTTTCTTTGCCGTTTTCTGCGATTTCCTTCACTATTTTAGGGGTGTTGTTTGTGGTTTTAGGACTGGTTTGGGGTTGTTTTCGATTTTAGGACTGGGTTTGTTTGATTGCGTGGTGAAAGGGGCTGGTTGAAGGTGTCGGTCAGGGCTTTAATGGAGATTGGTTGGTTCTTTATTTGGTCGGCATTTAGATCGTTTAATTGTTATTGCTGTGTGAGGTGGTTGTGTGAGTCGGTGTATGCGTTGAATATGTGGCTGTGTGTTTGGAGTGGCAGGAAGAAGCTATCAGGTTAGTTGTTTCTTGTATGAGTGGACTGTGTTGTGCCGAGAGAGTGAATGACGTGTGGTTGCCGAGTAGGTTTGTGTGTGTTTCTTAGTAAGGGACATGTCTAAGGGCTGCTGGGAAGGGTTATTTGTTGGTTTTTTATTTGTTTGATCAGTGGGGTTTCAGTTAGTGAATGGTGTACGTGGCTGTTTGGTCGGTCCGTTTGGTTGAGTCATCACGGCTGGCTTGTATTTTCGTGTTTAGGGTCTGGCAGTGCGTTTTTTGTTATGGCGTGTTTATTTTTTTTTATGGCTTGTCAGCGTGTGTGTGTTTTGTTAGTTTTAGGGTTTCGGCTGGTGGGTCTTTTGGCCGAGAGGGAAGATAGAAGGTGCATGGAGAGGATTTAGCATTTTAGGGTTTATATTTTTTGTGTTTTTAGGTTGAGAGAGAGATGTGGTGCGAGTGAGATGAAGGAGAGGATGAGGGTGTATTTATTTGTGAATACCGTCTGAGTCAGTCCCGAGAGCCTTAGGGTTTGGAATATGTTATCTTTTATAGTTGCATGCTAGGGTTTCTCATGTGCATGAGTTTTCAAAAGGAAACAAATCAAGCAATAAATGAGTGTATTTAATTAATTTATTTAGGGAAAGAATATTGTGTATTTTTTGTGGGGATTAGATTAAAGATATTTTTAATTTGGAAGGAGATTTCGGAGGGATTTTGGCATGTGTTAAATGTGATTTGAATATTTTGATTGGGCTTGGGTTTTGTGATGTGGGCTTGGGCGTGTGGCCCTTTGTGGGTTGCATGGGTTTTGGGCCGAGGCAAACGTTTGAAACAGAGATCAATTGAGCAAACCCGAGGCTAAACAAATGAATTAAATTTGATAATGTATTAATTTTTGAATTTTCCCTTCCGACGTCCATTTCGCACAACTCCCGCAACTTATCGGGTAGTGCCTCCATACGGGGCTAATAATTGGGCTTTATATAAAAATACAGTGTCTACAGTCGCCCCCACTTTGATAGGACTTGTGTACCATGCGACAATGGCAATCCTATCAAAGTCATGCATGTATTTTTACTTACTTGGCTCGCCAGCTGTCGCCGAACTTACCTGTTGCTTCGAACTGAGTTGATCTGGTGGTGAGGTGCCTTGACCCCTGGTTCATTCCCGAACTGTTACTTTGTGAGAGGTGGTCCATTCCCAAACTGTTACTTTTTTAGAGGTGGTCCATTCCCGAACCATTACTATATGAGAGGTGGTTCATTCCCGAACCGTTACTAATGTGAGATGCTTCGATCTCCGGGATTCATTCCCAAACTGAGTTGATAACGTGGGCCTCGACCCTGGGATTCATTCCCAAAATTGTTGATAATGTGGGCCTCGACCCTGTGATTCATTTCCGAAACTGCTGATAATGTGGGCCTCGATCCTGGGATTCATTCCCGAAACTACTGATAATGTGGGCCTCGACCTTGGGATTCATTCCTGAAAATGCTGATAATATGGGCCTCGACCCTGGGATTCATTCCCGATGCTGCTGATAATGTGGGCCTCAACCTTGAGATTCATTCCCAATACTGCTGATGATGTGGGCCTCGACCCAGGGATTCATTCTCAAAACTTCTGATAGTGTGGGCCTCGACCCTAGGATTCATTCTCGATGCTGCTGATAATGTGGGCCTCGACTTTGGGATTCATTCCCAAAACTGCTGATAGTGTGGGCCTCGACTCTGGGATTCATTCCCGAAGACTGCTGATAATGTGGGCCTCGACCCTGGGATTCATTCCCGAAACTGCTGATAGTGTGGGCCTCGGCCCTGAGATTCATTCCCGAAGACTGCTGATAATGTGGGCCTCGACCCTGGGATTCATTCCCGAAACTGCTTGTCTTTGCCTTGTTTTCCTTTTCTTCAAAACCTGCGAACAAAAACAAAATAAAAAATTACGTGCATGTGACGTGCATGCATGTATGCATGAGTGTATTTCCTATTCCGATGGGTTAGGCCTTCTTTGTGCTCTTTGGCGCCCCTTGCCTACAAAAGTATTTGATCGCCCCATGGGCCTGCTTATAGTTTCCTTATGTCAATTCTACTCTTGTGATTGGTCAATTTTCTTTGGTCCCATGACTCAAGATTCTGTTATGTCCCTTATTCACGAGGTGGTAGACTGGTCGCCTCCAGACTTGGTTTAGCTTTCTGCTCTTTGCTGCTTGCACTAGGTCAAGTTGGACTACGTGATGTGTCACTCTGTATCAACATACTATATTACTGGCTATGAAATAGTCCCAATAGTTATACATATTATTGTCCTCAAAGAATGCTCAGTAATGAGACCAGAGAACCTTCAAAGGACTCAATGCAACTCAAATTTGAGTTTTTGAATAGATGATCTAAGCCAGACTCAAAGTGTGTGTGTGCAAAGGTTCCTTTACAGCTTGATTCCTGGGTAAGCCAACTCAATGACCTTGTTTTCAAAATTGGGATCGATGGGTCAAACCAACCTAGATATCTCAATTATGCTCTGCAATTGTTTTTCCGTGCTCAATATGGTATGGTTTTCTTTTTCTTTTATCTCTCTTTTTTTCTTTTTTTTTTCAACACACCTACCCTTTAAGGTATCATTTCTCCTCATGGTGGTCCTAATACTCGCCCATGGGTAGCTTCATGCTTATCGGTTATAGGTGGTTTAATTTTCTTTTTTTGAGACTTTTCTTTTATTTTCAACCATACCACACATCAAAGCAAATCATGATAGACATCTAAGCAAACAGTCATTCATCGACCTACAATTTCTTCAACTAGTCACCTTACCGACTACTCAGGTTTCCACTGCTATAACCCTATGATTAAGTGCTCACGAGTCTAACCTAGATCAATTACTCAAATCATCAGATAAAAATGTATCAAGGACTTGTCGTTTCTAAGGTTTCACCCTAAAGCACACAATTTCATCATCGGACTCATGCTTAACTATTGAGGAAAAGACTTGAACAAGTAGGAAAAATCAATGTCTTTATTATTAAAAAATGCAGGATTGCAATCAAATAAACCAGGGAAGACATCTTCATCGTCTGCATCATTGTCTTCTTCCTCAGCCTATGGTTCTTCACTGCTGCCATCCCCTATCCCCATGCAAGAAGCTTGGTGGTTGAGAGTTTGGAGGACAAAGCTTTTGGGTAGGCCAGAGTTGATCATGTAGGGTGGTGGTGGTGAAACAGAGTGGTAGTTAGGTAGATGATTTCTGTGTGTGTTGGGTTGTTCTTTTTCTAGGTCGGGTATTTTATGGGAGTCAATGAGGTCTTGGATCTCATGCCTAAGGCGGGGGCAGTTGTCAGTTTCGTGGCCTTTTTGCTGATGGAAGTAAAAATATAGGTTTAAGTCGAGGTAGTGTGGCACAGGGTTGGAATTGGTCCAGGTTCTAAAGGTTTCAGGAGTCATTGTCTATTTAGCTTTTCAAACACCTTTGAAAATGGTCTACCAAGATCGGAGAATTGCCTATTTTTGATGGCAACGACCTCAACAGTAGCAGGCTTGGTCTCACAAGGCCCTACAATAGTCCTTATATTCTGGCCATAGAACTTTATGTTCTCAGCTTCTTCCTCCTCAATATCCATGACAGTTTCTCTAAGCTGTCGAAAGTCGCTAATCATGGAGGTCATCCTCCTCAGCTTGTTATAAATAGAGGGCTTGGTGCCCTTAATGATCATATTGATCTGGTCCTTTTCCGAGGGCCGAGTCTGCATTTTCAAGAGCTGGCTCCTCCAGCGATCTACGTAATCCTTAAAGCCCTCCTCCGGCTTTTGTTTGGTATTCTCCAAGTCACGGAGCGACAAGTCGATCTCCAAATCTGTGACATACTGCTTCAGAAAGGCCTCTGCTAATGCCCTCCAATCATCATTGATCTTCCTCTCTAGGCCATGATACCATACCACGGGTGCTCCCTCCAATGACATCCCGAACATCTTTTGAACCTGACGCTTCGACAGACCCACTGAACTCATCACAGAAACATAATGTCGGAGATGGACCCTCGGGTCCCCGTTGCCGTTGAACTTGGCTATGTTGGGCATCTTGAACTGGGAAGGCAGCTACTCCTCGAAAGTCATCGCCTCGTAGTCCAACAAATCCTCATGCTTACCCCTCAGCTTACGGGTAACTGACTCTACCCGATCCTTGAGTTTATGCAACTTTGTCTGAGACCCGGCTACCATTCCCATGGCATACTCAGCCATGTCATCATCAAAAATATGGATCTCATCACTTACCCAAGTCGGAGGCTCCTCACGCCTGACATTCTCATTATTTTCTGCTCCTCCCGCACGGGGTAACGCCAGACTGGCCACAGCGGTGGCCAAAGCTTGCAACTGCTCAGTTATCTTAGTGAGGTTAGTCTCCAACTGATCCATGCGAGAACCCTCGTTGTCTGACTCACTCATGTTCGCTAACTATTTTTTGATGAGTCTTCCTTCTTCTCTAACCCAACAGGTATCTATGGCGGCTTTTAAAACTACGAGTTAGCATGGTACATGTATGCGTGCGATGCATGAGATATATAAGATGCATGAGGTGATCAAACAGAATATATCATTCCGACCTTATTTCTCCCACACTCGTGGTAAGTCTATATTTGGTTCTAGATAAGGCTTGTTCTATGCGCTGATGCAAGGCACACAAAATCGCTCTCTCTTATGCTATGGGGTGAACTTTGGCTGCTTCTATCCCTTTTCATCGGTAAAAGATAAAGACCGCCCATTTTCAACATGGGCTAAGCCTATTATGGGATCATGCCATTGTCTAGAAACGACGAATTGGGCTTTCAGCAACCGCGGTCATGGGGATGAACTTGGTGTTGGGGTTTTAGGGGGAATATCGGTAACGCAACGGAATAGTGGAAAATCAAAATTTTTCGATTTCAAAATTTTTCTCGGATCAATTAAATAAACTTATTTATTTAATTATCCAATTATCAAATTCTGAAAAATTACACAAGAGATCAATTTTCTTGGTAATTACCGAATTGCCCAAAACTTTGTAAATTGATAATTTTAGCCCAAAAATTATCAAATATAATTTTGGATGATTCTAAATCATTTCTAAAATATTTTTCAACACATCTAATGCATCAAAATCAGATTTAACACAAATCCCCAATTTTTGAGTAATTGCCGTGAGCACCCCAAATTTTCAAGTAATTGCATTTTGGTCCCTTTTGTTCAAAACATGCCAAGATCAAATCCAATCAACCCAAAAATTTACATGCATCATATTCATACCATAATACATCACATATATGAAAATCCCCAAATTTGGAGTGGGTTATGAACCCTAATTTTTCAAGTTCATCAAATTGTCCAAATTCACCAAATTTACAAAATCCAACACTTTAATCCATTCAATACTTACCAATCTAGCCTCACCACTTTGAAACAACTCTAGAACAATTCTAGGTCACCAAGGAGTGACTTACTAACTCTAGAATGACAACTTTGATTTTCTAAAAATCAAAAGTAAAGCTTTGAAACCATTTCAAGCTTACTTACATGCTTCAATCTTTCATCAAAGTTCACAACCAAAATAAACAAAAACTATAAGAAGAGAGATAACACCAAAGTAACAAAAAATGATGCTAAGCATGTTAGAAATAATTTTCATGTTGAAGACATTGAAAAATAACTTACAAAACCATGATTTTCCAAGCCATCTTCCTTTAGCCTTCAAGCTTTTCTCTCAACTACTTTTGTATTATGTTTGGTGTCTAATGAACTTGTCTAACCCTAAAAAATTAAAAAAAAAAACAATATATACTTGTTCCAAATAGCCCTTGGTCGAAATTGGTAGTGTATATACAAAATATCATGATATTTTTATTTCATTTAATTTACTTTATCAACTTGCAAAAGTCATCATCAAACCATTTAATGATTTTCTTAAAGTCAAATAAAGCAACTAAAAAAATATAACAATTATATTTAATTTAGGGTTTGGCCGAAAATAAAAAAAAAATAAAAGGAAATTGATATTTTCAATTTTTAACAATTAAAACAAATATCTTAAGAAGTCAAACTCAATTTGACAACCATTTCCTTTAAATGTAAAGTCAAACATTTACACTAATAATGATTTCCTAACTTTATCATTTGGTAAGATATTTATATTTTAATTATATTAATCATTTAACAATTAAATAATTAATTAAATACAAATATCTCAAATATATGTATTATATTTACTTTAAATATCTCAAATACATATATTAATGACATATGTCAAATACATTTATTTGACAATTTATTAATGTGTATTTAATAATATCATATATTAAATACAATACACATTAATTAGGAAATGACGGTTCGGCCCGTTCGCATGTATTTTTCATTTAACGTTTAAACGATTTATAAATAATCCCTCTGTCACAGGTATCCGGATAATACCAGAGATATAGATGTAAACGTCAAATCTCTATAGGTATTATCTCATCGACGTATCTATTAGCAATCTCTAAATAACATTGGAACTTACTTCCGAAGTATACTGTGGCCACAGATTTAACATATCGCTAATCTCATAAGGACTACCTATGCTCTGTACACAGAACTGACGGATCCTATCTTGACACACACAGGATATCCTGAGGATCGGTCCACACCCAACGAACAGGCGGAGGTCTGATCTAAATAGATCGGTGACGTGACTGCCATCTAAGTGTGGAGGATGTCTCATACATCCACAGTGGTATCTCAAGTCGAAGGACCACTATGCTAGTCAACCCGAGAAGATTCTTATTGACGTTGATGTACCATCCATTAAGAATCTTCGGTGAGTCGTTCAGTGTTTATCCACTATAAACACCTACATGTCTATACGAGTCTCCTCAGACTCATGGTTCATTGGGATAAACGATCGGACCAAGTCTCGATATACGACATGTACTGGTCTCAACGAATTTGACTTACCGACCCGTGTTAGTAAATCTTGACCAGGATTATGTTTGATAATATACATTTAGCAGTGACACTTCCCAATGTCAATTACAACTAACTTTGTAACTGTGTACTGCATTATATATTATCGAGCCTTTGTCTAATATATACATATCACTAAACCACATTTAGTTTCAATCTAATAGTAATTAGATTGAATACGTATATAAAAACAAGAGGTGTAACCACTAAGTAAGTAATATTCTGGAAAAAAGGGGATGTTCGTATTCATGAATCAGATATAAATACGGTCCTGATTAGCCCTCTGAGCACCAACCCCAACAATTTCTCCCACTTGCTCTAGTGCCAATCCATGGTATCATATACACATCTCAATGTGTATCGTATGCACATGGCCCTCAAAATCTCACCTAGTACTCAAGTGGTAGGCAACAAGAAGTAGGTCCGCTATGATATATTGAGTTTATCCAACAAACCCAATTGTTTCCTTAGGCAGCATCATTCATATTTTTTAGAACCTTAGTTATACATTAATATGACTCAGATGCGACATTAATATTGTGCTACAGCTACTGAGTTGTCCAAATATTCGTGGATCAAATCCTAAATACTATGTAGACAACCGCAAACACAATACTAATGTGAAAACTTCTAATTTATAAGGTCACTATGCAACTTCATAAGTCAATACTTCATAAGTTGCATCTAATTCCACTCACCATTAGAATCCTCTGTGACACTCTCACTGCATCTTTTCTGACTCTTTATGACGTAGACTGTCTAACGTCATAATTAGTCTCAAAACTAATATGACACTAATGGTTGCCGACTGTATTCTCTATGAATTAGAAACTCGTTCTTAATATCTCAAAGATCACAAAGAACATATTTCAAGATCCATCATATGGTCTATAGGGTATCAAAATAACTCGTAACAATTACGATTAAATCGATATCTTTAATCGCACATAATTAAGCATTCATTATATAATCATCATATGATACATAAGATTGATTAGACATTCTAATCAATATCTCTTTCAAAAAAGGAATCATCATTTACGAAAGATGAATACTATATACAAGACACACATTAACTGTCAAACAGTTATACTAACTGTCATACAGATAGCCTTGTTGTGTCTTTTATTAGATCATAACTAATGCGCGAATAATAAGAGTATCTCACAAGTCTCTTAGTTTTATATCTTATATAAAACTTTATATCGAATATAACAGAGACTACTCCCACAGCTTCACGGAGTAAAGAAGACTTAGGTAAACCTTTTACCTCACAAACATCTCATTATCACTATAATAATGATAATGTTTTCATGATATATAACACTAGAAAGTAATTTGTACGCTCCCACTAACCCTTCAATCACATATGTATTCTCTATACTTCAACAGGATCAGACAATCTGAATGATATAAAAAATAGAGAATACAAATTTCCGGAAGACTTATCCGAGTCTACAATAGGCTCTATAAGCTAGCACACTAAACTGCGATCTCAGCAGAACACAAACTCTAGGGCCATTCCAGAATGAACTCTTCAAACAAAGAAATCACAAATGATCTCTTAACTGAATAAGTCATTCAAAAAAACTTTGCATTCTTTAGCTAAAATGTACAATTTAATATCAACATTAATCAATATATCTTTAATTGTTCAATTAGCGTGACTAGAGATAAGTTTTCTCAGAATCTACAATAGATTGCTGAGTATAACTTTTCTCACTGTCATACTGTAAAGGTCAAACCTTAATAAGCTCACATTGCTTTTGCTGCGCAAACATTAGCACATATCATGAACTAATTCATAATGAAAGCTTAATCAAGTTCAAAACTTAATCGTAGTAAGCTATGAAAAATCTTAGATCTATAGTTCAATGGTGAGCTTCCAAAATCGATATCAAATATTGCTTCCATTTTAAGTTATAGGATAATTTTCTTCGGTAAGAGAACAACAGAACCATTAAGTATCAAATACTCGTAAATGAGTCTAATATCCTATTAGACTTATATAGAAGATGTATAAGGGTTGTTTCATCTAATTAATTACATAGTTCCATTTATAATTTATCATTCTCACATTTGACTTCAATAAGTCAAGTCCTTTTCTACAATAGTTAACATCTGATGTTACACACCAAGTAATAAAACGATTTTATTACTTAGGATTGTAGGAAAGATATTCTATCAAATAGAATACAATATTCTATTAATCTGAATAAATGATAAACTTTTACTTATACCTCCGAGGTGTAAGTAATTTCCATTATATAACTATTATATAAAAGAAAGATTCAAATCTCAAAATTTTAAGATTCGGATTTTCTACTTATACATATCATATATGTAACTGTAAAAATTAATGGAACCTAAATTAAAAGGATGAACTAGTGTTACTGGAGCATATCCCCAAGAGTATTGAAACTAATTCGGTAACTTTCAATATCAAATGAATCAAATCATATAAGATTCGACTGCTCTCACTACTCAATTCCATCAAGATGGAATCGTGGAAGAATAATATTGAATATGAATCATATTCACTGAATAACCTTAGAACTAATTGCTTTAAATTCATAAGTTTGATCGTATCAAAGATCTTTGAACAGTTCAAAGACATGTAATGAATTCTAAAGATAGAGTTCTCAAAAAACTTCAGATTGAATATCTTTGAACTAGTCAAAAATGCTCAATCTGTGTTTCATCAGAACAGATTGAAAGTTCTTGATACTTTCAAGACGTTCAATATGTGTTCCTTCAGAAAAACGTAACTAAGTTATGACAATTCACAAACTAACTTACGAAGTAAAGAAAACCACCTTAAGCAATTACAATTCATTAAACTACATACATCTTATGTATCAGTTAAATAAATCTGGTGATCCAATGACAATCATTGGTTAAACGAGATCTTAATCACCTTCCTGAATACAATATTCATTAAATGGATAATGATGTGTGTTGTGATCTCGTATCAAACCATCCTTTACCATACAGAATAAACATCTAATGCTTAAGTGATTAAACTCATAAAGCACCATTCTAAATTATTTACTTTTACCGAATTATTTTTCTTAATGTTTATCTTTACGTCAATGACACTACTAGTTATGTTTAAAATATATAACAATTGTTTATAAAGAACAAGTAACTATCAATAGTCGCAAGTTCCGATATCAAATATCAAAACAATCGTTAACTAATATTTTAAATAACTAGACGGGAGATCTGGTAACTAATACCTATAGTTGTAGTATTGTGAAAATCGATATTTTCTATACACAACTATACGCATCTCCTCTATTTAGCTTTACTATTTGCATTCAACTATTCACAACAATTACAAATAACTGATTAGCAAATTGTGTCGGATACATTGCCCCTAAAGGTCATTAAAGTTAAGAAACGTCATTACTAGATAAACAAATACCTAATGGGGCTTTCTTAATGCCAGTCAAGAATCTCGAGACACGAACTAATTCAAGTCAATTCTTACTGCATAAGAAATTATTCTCTCTAAAGTATTATATCCTAAAAGGGATATCTACCTAGATTATCTATCATGACTTAGAAACTAAGTCATTAACCATATTGATTTTTCAAGAAAATCGGAACAACAGTTCCCGATGGTTTAGACCAATCTAATAATATCCTAGTCTAGTAGTATCTAGAGCCTATTCTAGAATAACTGCAACCAAGAGTCAAGTCAGATAACATATCAAAATATGTGCGCAGTAAATAAAAGTTCAATTCTATATAAATAATAGAATAAGGAAACAAACAAGCGGCAATTTCCATAATAATATACACTGCCTAAGTTATGGAATATTTTAAACTTAGAAGTGTCTCCCACTATTTTACGTAATACCGTAATCTCCAACGGAAAAACGAGAATTCAATAATTAAATCGAATTCCATAATGGGAAGTGGACCCCATGAATATATTCGACTCACAGCAGAGGCACGGTCTCGCCTACGTATTCACAGGTAGACAACTCATTGTCAATCACACTCGTTTGACTCCTGGATTTCGGTCCTGGTCGTTTCTCATTGTCATTGCTAAGGCAAGACCACAAGGAGACGTACCAAGGTTAAACTCATCAGTGATAAACTCAAGCTACTTGTGTAACCTGACAGCTAAGGCATGTTCAGGATTCCGCTTTCACTTGAATTTATCTAGTATCTAATATACATCCGGCATAAATAAATATCTATTGGCTACGCCCTCACAGCAGAGGCACAATCTCGGATGTAGTCATGGAAAAATATTCATAAACCGTATTGACAAGACGGACCAAGAAACAAGTATTCAAAATACAAGTTACTTTAAAACCTTATTAAACGGGGATATTCCATAAAGTGTCATACACTTTAAATCTAATCAAATTAAATGAAAGCAAGCATGTATTAAGTAAAGACAAGAACAAACATTAGATTTTAAAGGGCTAATCATATCGGGGTGTCCAGAATCAGACTTGCTCTGATACCATTTGTTGGGTTTTAGGGGGAATATCGGTAACGCATCGGAATAGCGGGAAATCAAAATTTTCCGATTTCAAAATTTTTCTACGATCAATTTAATAAACTTATTTATTTAATTATCCAATTATCAAATTCTGAAAAATTACACAAGAGATCAAATTTCTTGGTAATTACCGAATTGCCCCAAAACTTTATAAATTGATAATTTTAGCCCAAAAATTAGCAAATATAATTTTGGATGATTCTAAATCATTTCTAAAATATTTTTCAACACATCTAATGCATCAAAATCAGATTTAACACAAATCCCCAATTTTTGAGTAATTGCCGTGAGCACCCCAAATTTTCAAGTAATTGTATTTTGGTCCATTTTGTTCAAAACATGCCAAGATCAAATCCAATCAACCCAAAAATTTACATGCATCATATTCATACCATAATACATCACATATATGAAAAGCCCTAAATTTGGAGTGGGTTATGAACCCTAATTTTTCAATTTCATCAAATTGTCCAATTTCACCAAATTTAAAAAATCCAACACTTTAATCCATTCAATACTTTACCAATCTAGCCTCAACACTTTGAAACAACTCTAGAAAAATTATAGGTCACCAAGGAGTGGCTTACTAACTCTAGAATGGCAACTTTGATTTTCTAAAAATCAAAAGTAAAGCTTTGAAACCATTTCAAGCTTACTTACATGCTTCAATCTTTCATCAAAGTTCATAACCAAAATAAACAAAAACTATAAGAAGAGAGACAATACCAAAGCAACCCAAAATGATGCTAAGCATGTTAGAAATAATTTTCATGTTGAAGACTTTGAAAAATAACTTACAAAACGATGATTTTCCAAGTCATCTTCCTTTAGCCTTCAAGCTTTTCTCTCAACTACTTTTGTATTATGTTTGGTGTCTAATGAACTTTTCTAACCCTAAAAAATTAAACAAAACAATATATACTTGTTCCACATAGCCCTTGGCCGAAATTGGTGGTGTATATTCAAAATATCATGATATTTTTATTTCATTTAATTTTACTTTATCAACTTGCAAAAGTCATCATCAAACCATTTAATGATTTTCTTAAAGTCAAATAAAGCAACTAAAAAAATATAACAATTATATTTATTTTAGGGTGTTGGCCGAAAATAACAAAAAATAAAAGGAAATTGATATTTTCAATTTTTAACAATTAAAACAAATATCTTAAGAAGTCAAACTCAATTTGACAACCATTTCCTTTTAATGTAAAGTCAAACATTTATACTAATAATCATTTCCTAACTTTATCATTTGGTAAGATATTTATATTTTAATTATATTAATCATTTAACAATTAAATAATTAAATAATTAATTAAATACAAATATCTCAAATATATGTATTATATTTACTTTAAATATCTCAAATACATATATTAATGATATATATCAAATACCTTTATTTGACAATTTATTAATGTATATTTAATAATATCATATATTAAATACAAATACACATTAATTAGGAAATGACGGTTCGGCCCGTTCGCATGTATTTTTCGTTTAACGTTTAAACGATTTTTAAATAATCACCATTATTTATAAAAGTCGCCCTAGTGCTCTACGAGTATATTTCATTAGTGAGACTCTCTAGATTTAGGTATATCCGTCACAAAATCCAATTTCGTGTCCATAATTTACCCTCCCGTAAATTATGACGACCACTGATAAACTTGCAGAATCATACATGTCGAGGTCATTGCATACATATAATCCCTCTGTCACAGGTATCCGGATAATACCAGAGATATAGATGTAAACATCAAATCTCTATAGGTATTATCTCATCGACGTATCTATTAGCAATCTCTAAATAACATTCGGAACTTACTTCCGAAGTATACTGTGGCCACAGATTTAACAGATTGCTAATCTCATATGGACTACCTATGCTCTGTACACAGAACTGACGGATCTTATCTTGACACACACAGAATATCCTGAGGATCGGTCCATGATGAGCGGAAAATATATCAATATTTACCGCCCCTTTAACTTAATATTTTGTTTAGTTTCTCGGGTTTGATGAACGTTTTGATGTGTTTTAGTTTATTTTGCAGATAAAATAATATCGGGTCTCAATGAAATCATTTAGGATGAAATATGGGTCAAATAAGGGCAATTATTGGACTTGATATTTTAATTTTGGAGATTGGAAACTTGAAAGGGCGTTTTGACGAAGTGCAGTTTTGGAAATTCCAGTTTTGCGCATCTGTCGTATTTTTGGCATAACTTCTTACTCAGATATCGGATTGAGCTGATTCAAGTTCCAGATTAAAGAAGACTCAAAGATCTACAACTTTGAAAGAAAAAATAATTTCTAATTATGAATATTTCATGCCCGATATTGATGAACCATCCAGAAGTTTGTAATGTGTAATTATTAAAGTCACTTTCAATCATTTTCAAAGCAAAAAATAAATTAATAAATAAATAATAAAAATTATCAAATCATCACCAAACATGATAAGAGATTAGTGGAGCAATTAATAATGGATTTGGTGGAGCAATTAGTGGAGCAATTAATAATTGATTTGGTGGATGATTTGATGGAGGCAAAATTTTGCCTATAAATACCAAGCCATTTCATTTGTAAAATTCATACTTTCTTCTAAGGAATTCCTTAAGAATACTAAGAAGATTGTATCTTGTTTGTTTATTTACAGCTTTCAGTAATTAATTTTCGTTTTCGCACTTTCTTTTCTTTACTTTTCAGTTTTTACTTTCCGCAATTTACTTTTACGCACAGTACTTTTCTTTCTTTAATTTTCAGTTTTTACTTTTCAGTAATTTACTTTCAGCAATTTACTTTTCAGCAATTTACTTTCAGCAATTTACTTTCAGTAATTTACTTTCAGCATTTAATTTTCAGTATTTAATTTCAGCATTTACTTTCAGCATTTACTTTTCAGTATTTAATTTTCAGTATTTTACTTTATGTCTTTTATTTTATTTAAGTTTTTTTTTACTACCCGTAAATATGTGTCGTAACTAAGCCAGTTATCTGGGGTTGTGATGAAATCAAATATCACCGTTTTATAAGGGTTAGATTATAGCTTGGGTAATATAAAGATTTATTTATTGAGTCTTAAACTTAATGCTTTTTCATTAACTGGCCATTAATAAAATTGATCTGGTAAATCTAAAATGAACTAGACATAGGGATTTTAGGTTTCAGCCTTAGACTCAATAGCCCACGATCTTCCTTGAGGATAGATAACCCTTTAATAGATTTCCTTACAGGATAGGAATATACCTGTCGGGCGGGGGTAGCCATAATTGGGACTTAAACTTAATGAATCCAGATAATTTGGTTGACATAGACATATGGTTCAATTGGGTTAAACTGGGTATTTGTGTCTGACCATCGACAGAGGCTTACACATAATTTAGTGTTCCAGGTTAATAAATCAATATATTACCCAACTTTAAGATAACCACTTCATCTTTAAAATAATATTGGAAGAAATCACAACCCTAGATAGTTTTTAATATTGAATTTTCTTAAAATCTACTTTCAAATAATTTTATTTACTTGTTTTTAAATTTAGAATCGTCACCATTTCAAATCAATCAAACAACCTGTTAGATACTAGTAATCATTTAACCTCATAAAATTAATAGATTAGATATTAAGTCCTCGTGGGATCGATATTTTTATACTACTTGAACGATACGTGCGCTTGCGTTATACGCGTGTGTTTACGCCGATCAGTCCACACCCAACGAACAGGTGGAGGTCTGATCTAAATAGATCGGTGACGTGACTGCCATCTAAGTGTGGAGGATGTCTCATACATCCACAGTGGTATCTCAAGTCGAAGGACCACTATGCTAGTCAACCCGAGAAGATTCTTATTGACGTTGATGTACCATCCATTAAGAATCTTCGGTGAGTCGTTCAGTGTTTATCCACTATAAACACCTACATGTCTATACGAGTCTCCCCAGACTGATGGTTCATTGGGATAAACCATCGAACCAAGTCTCGATATACGACATGTACTGGTCTCAACGGATTTGACTAACCGACCCGTGTTAGTAAATCTTATCCAGGAACTATGTTTGATAATATACATTTAGCAGTGACACTTCCCAATGTCAATTACAAACTAACTTTGTAACTGTGTAATGCATTATTTATTATCGGGCCTTTGTCTAATTTATACATATCACTAAATCACATTTAGTTTCAATCTAATAGTAATTAGATCGAATACGTATATAAAAATAAGAGGTGTAACCACTAAGTAATTAATATTATGGAAAAAATGGATGTTCGTATTTATGAATCAGATATAAATACGGTCTGGATTGGCGCTCTGAACCAACCCCAACACTTGGAGGTATCCAAAGTAAATAAATATGCCATAACAGGGCGTATCCTTCTTGGATGAAAGCCAGTGTGGATATCGGACTCATGCTTCTAGCATATTTATATTATGATTGGATTTTCTAAGTCCATCAAGGTTTTCATACAAGTTGACCCATTATCATTTCAAAGCATTCAATCATATTATTGCGAGGTGCGAACTTGTCCCAGTTGAAAAAGGCCTAACAGGTTTACACTTTTGCGATAATGTGGATGAACAACTTCAAATGATACGGGGCCCAAACACAAAGTGGCCCATCAGCATTTTGGAAACTTTTGGCCCAATCTTCATAAGACATAAACTCATCCTAGTTTAAATGGCCCAACAAGTTCGTATCTTATGACGAGAAGTCCAACTAGATCCAAATGATGATGGTCTCAAACACAAGCATAAAGGATGGCTTCTATAGGCCATACAACTATGGTTCACATGCGGGTTTATAGGGGTATGGATAAAGGCTCCCGCCGGTGAAGGGTTGCCCATAACTAGGTCTCCCCACTCAAGGGTTCGAGCGACCAAATGAGCGCACCCTTTTTTATACCCTAAGGTACGTGCCAACGAGTGATGATACCATATAACGATCCGCCGCATCGAGCGAAAATGACTTCACGATACATGATGCCATCAAGGTAAAAAAGGGTATGCAAAATATATGAGACAATGTTAACTAAAGCAAAAATCACAAACATTACAAGACATTATTTCAGGGTCGATTCTCTATCCCCAGTGGAGTCGCCAGACTGTAGACATGGTACAGAGGTACGGCGACACTGTCCGGACTCGCTGCCCGTTGGGAGTACGGAGTAGTCCGCAGGGGGACTAAACCAGCGAATAAAGGAGTCGCCACCCAGTGTGAACTGGGAAATGATTTAAGGCCGCACTCACCCCTCGCAAGGGAAGACCTCAAACCGTTGGGTTCGGAATGGTCCCTTACTTATGCCAATTATAATGAGCAGATTTATGCAATGATGTAACCAAGAATTATGCAGCACATGCAAGATAACTTAATCAACACACAAGTTTACACACCCATAAACGTAAATAAAAAATGAAAGCACATGTATAATTCCATAAACATATTAAACAAAGAAGTGCGAAAATGTAAATAAGTAATAACAATAAAAGTGTTAATAATAAAGAGAAATGATTAAGTATGTAATGCAAAAGAAAAGACCAAAGAGGCCAACATGTGTAAAATATGATAAAGAAGAGTCTGCCCACTGTATGCGCGTTCGTGTAGCATTCAGAAATGCGTTTGAACGATATGTGATATGATGCATGGTAAAACAAAATGCATGAGTTCGTGTAGCGTTCGAAAATGCATTCGAACGGAGTGAGGCAGAATGTATATGTTCGTGTAGCATTTGAGAACGCGTTCGAACGAGATTACCAAAGTGGTAAAAAATGACATAAACACGTGCGTGAATGTTTCTCAAGCGGTACGTGGAATTGTATCCCAAGTACATACTGTACTACCGTCTATTCGAATTCGGCTATGGAATTTATGTCTGGGTTTCCATCCGATATACAATGAGAGGCAACACTCAAGCATTAATATAGAATAAATGCAAAGCGTTAAATGAAAAATAACAATCGAAAAGGAGAATAACAAAATTAGAAGAGGAGGGGTGCGACCAAGAGCTTTGGCCAACATCTACATGGGATCTTGTATACCCGACGCGGTAAAATATTATGGTAAAGGCTGCCCTTAGGCATTTCCCTCGAACGAGGGACCTTTAGTCCAACATGATTAGCTCATGCGCACTAAATAGCAATACATAAGTAAATAAAGAAACGGTAAGAAACAAATAACAAAATAAGAAATGAGATGCGACCACGGCCGACATCTATATAAAACCTCGTATGCCCGGTTGAATGTATTTCACATCCAACCAAGTGTACTTCGTCTGGCGCGGCAAAATATCATGGTAAAGGCTGCCCTTAAGCATTTCCCTCAAATTGAGGACCTTTAATCCAACTTAGTTAGCCCATGCGCACTAGATAGCAATGCATAAATAAATAAAGCAATAACATGCAGAAAGTAAATAACAGAATAATAAAAGAGATGTGACCAAGAGACCTGGCCGACATCTATATGGGACCTCGTATGCTCGATTGAACGTATTTCACGTCCAACCAAGCATTCCTCGTCCGGCGCGGCAAAATATCGTGGTAAGACTGCCCTTAGGCATTTCCCTCAAACGGGGGACCTGTAATCCAATGTGATTCGCCCATGCGCACTAATTAACGATGCATAAATAAATAAATAACATATAGAAAGTAAATAACAGAATAATAAAAGAGATGTGACCAAGAGACTTGATTGACATCTATATAGGACCTCGTATGCCCGATTGAATGTATTTCACATCCAATCAAATGTACTTTGTCCGGCGTGGTAAAATATTATGGTAAAGGTTGCCTTAGGCATTTCCCCCAAATGGAGGACCTTTAATCCGACATAATTAGCTCATGCGCACTAATTAACGATACATAATAAATAAATGAATTAACATAACGTAAATAACATAATGATAAAATAGATGCGACCAAGAGACTTGGCCGACATCTATATGGGACCTCGTATGCCCGATTGAACGTATTTCACATCCAATTAAGTGTACTTTGTCTAGCGCGGCAAAATATTGTGGTAAAGGTTGCCCTTAGGCATTTTCCTCAAATGGAGGACCTTTAATCCGACATAATTACCCCATGCGCACTAAATAACAATGCATAAGTAAATAAAGAAACAATACGCATAAAATAAATAACGGAACAGTAAACACAAACAATGAATGAACAAAAAAATTAAATAACAAAATGAAACACGTGCATGAAAGTTTCTCAAGCGGTACGTGGAGTTATATCTAAAGTACTGACCGTACTACCGTCCATTCGGATTCAGCTACAGAATTTATGTCTGGGTTTCCATCCGATATACCGCAAGAGATAGCACACGATCATTAACCCAATATAAATAAAAATAATAGACATGGACCATAAAGATGCATGCGAGGAAATAACAATTGATAATTGAAAAGATGAATGAAAAAAATAGCATAGGGTGCCCTCAAGTCTTACCTTTTAAGTTGCTTCTCGGAAGTGCGTTACACTGTCGCCGGAGGGTTAATGCACCGTCACTTTTCTGGTTCACCGGTTCAATATTTTCCTTCGCTGTTTTTACTACTGTTTCAGTCGCTGTTTTTGTTGCTATTTTCTCTGTTTTTCTTTGTCATTTTCTGCGATTTCCTTCACTATTTTAGGGGGTGTTGTTTGCGGTTTTAGGACTGGTTTTGGGGTTGTTTGCGGTTTTAGGACTGGGTTTTTTTTATTGCGTGGTGAAAGAGGTTGGTTGAAGGTGTCGGTCAGGGCTTTAATGGAGATTGGTTGGTTCTTTATTTGGTCGGTAGTTAGATCGCTTAATTGTTATTACTGTGTGAGGTGGTTGTATGAGTCGGTGTATGCGTTGAATATGTGGCTGTGTGTTTGTGAGTGGCATGAAGAAGCTATCATGTTTATTGTTTCTTGTATGAGTGGACTGTGTGTGTGCCGAGAGAGTGAATGACGTGTGGTTGCCGAGTAGGTTTGTGTGTGTTCTTGGTAAGGGACGTGTCTAAGGGCTACTGGGAAGGGTTATTTGCTGGTTTTATATTTTTTTGATCAGTGGGGTTTCGGTCTAGTGAATGGTGTACGTGGCTGTTTGGTCGGTCAGTTTGGTTGAGTCATCACGGCTGGCTTGTGTTTTCGTGTTTATGGTCTGGCAGTGCGTTTTGTTATTGCGTGAATGGTATTTTATGGCTTGTCAGCGTGTGTGTGTTTTGTTAGTTTTAGGGTTTCGACTGGTGGGTCTTTTGGCCGAGAGGGAAGAGAGAAGGTGTATGTAGAGGATTTAGCATTTTAGGGTATAAATTTTTTGTGTTTTTAGGTTGAGAGAGAGATGTGGTGCGAGAGAGATGAATGAGAGGATGAAGGTATATTTGTTTGTGAATGCCGTCTGAGTCAGTCCCGAGAGCCTTAGGGTTTGGAATATGTTATCTTTTATAGTTGCATGCTAGGGTTTCTCATGTGCATGGGTTTTCAAAAGGAAACAATTCAAGCAATAAATGAGTGTATTTAATTAATTTATTTAGGGAAAGAATATTGTGTATTTTTGGGGGGATTAGATTCAAGATATTTTTAATTTGGAAGGGGGATTTGGGAGGGATTTTGGCATGTGTTAAATGTGATTTGAATATTTTGGATTGGACTTGGGTTTTGTGATGTGGGCTTGGGCGTGTGGCCCTTTGTGGGTTGCATGGGTTTTGGGTCGATGCTAACGTTTGAAACAGAGATCAATTGAGCGAACCCGAGGCTAAACAAATTAATTAAATTTGATAATGTATTAATTTTTTAATTTTCCCTTCCGACGTCCGTTTCCCGCGACTCCCGCAACTTATCGGGTAGTGCCTCCATACAGGGCTCATCATTGGGCTTTATGCAAAATGCAGTGTCTACATTACCTTTAATCTCCTATTATCCTTAAGCTTTTCTTGTTTTTTCCTTCACTTTCTTCATGGTTTCTTCAAACCTACTTGAGAGCTTTTCTTTGGTGTATTTTCGGCCACGGAGGTGGTAATAAGCAAAGAGAAAATTTTTTTTCACTTTAATTCTTGTTGTGACCGACTTTAGAGGGGTAGTTTGGTCATTTTTCAAATTTAATTCAATTAAATAAATCAAACTTTATATTAGCAAATCAAATTTGCACACCTTAAGTTTAATTAAATCATACCACATGTTACCAATAATATCTCACTATTTATCATACTAATTATGACTAATAAATAAGATATTTAATTTCTAATTATTTAATTATTTAACAATTAAATAACTAAGAAATTAATTAACATACATATATGTCTTTTTATTTACATTAAATAACAAATACATATATTAATGGCATGTGTCAAAAACTAATTTGACAAATATTTAATATGTATCAAATCAAATTTTGTATCAAATACAAATACACATTAATTATTAATCGACCAAAATCCCCTAATGCATGTGTTTTTTTTTAACCAATTAAACGATCCGAATTAACTCATTTAATCCGGTGAAGTATTATGAATAATCTGTATTATTCATAACGCGTTGCCCAAGTGCTCAACGAGTACACTTCATATTATGGGACTCTATAAGTTTAGGTTTATCCATCACAAAATCCAATTTCGTGTCCATAATTCACCCACTCATGAATTATGACGACCACGAATAATCTCGCTAAACTACGCAAGTCAAGGTCATTACATACGTATAATCCCTCCGTCACAAGCTATCCATATTATACCTGAGATATAGATAAGAACATCAAATCCTTACGGTATAATATAATCGACTTTCAAATTTACGATCTCTAGATAACACTCGGAACTTGCTTTCGAAGTTATACCACGGTCATGGATTTACTAGATCGCAAACACGTGTAGGATACCTATGCACTGTACACATAACTGACAGATTCTATCTTGATACGCACTGGATATCATGAGCATCATTCCACACCCAACGAACAGGCGGAGGACTGATCTAAATAGATCGGTGACGTGACTACCATCAAAGTGTGGAGGATAACTCATATATCCAATGTGGTATCTCAAGTCGAATGACCACTATGCTCGCTCAACTCGAGAAGATTCCTATTGATGTTGGTGTACCATCTATTAGGAAATCTTCAATAAATTCTTCAGTGTTTATTAAATAAACACCTACATGTCTATACGAGTCTCCCGAGACTCATGGTTCATTGGGATAAACCATCGGACCAAGTCATTGTAGGAAACGCTTTCCTCGCGCAGCGAAAGCGATTGGACACACAGATCGACCTTGAAATTTTATTCTGTCTTCCCTTCCTTAAAGCCGAATGGAACCAGCACTTATACTAAAGTTTTGCGTCTGTTTCGGACAAGATCTCAGCCCCGGAATACGCGTGAAATAGTTCCCGAACTGCAGTGAATTATTGGACTGTTTTACACCCGTTACACACGCGAACTGCACCCAAACCAACCCCTGATTTGTGTGACCTGCTGTAGCGGTTTAGGTCTGATTTTTCCACTAAAAAAAAATCCTAACTCATCCCCAAAAAGTCCCCAAGGTGTTTCCCAAAACCCGAATTCAAACAAATCAAAACCGAGCCCCGATTGTAACAAGTGAAGTGCGGCAATGAGGTATTATTGTTCCTCAATGCCGTGACTTACAAGAATGAATGAGAAGATGATTTGTTCAACGCCACAAGATCTTCCGAGCTATAAATCGTTACCAACGGAAAGTAGTGTGGGCTACACACACAAACAAATCCCTAAACGTTTTAGAGATTTAATCACACACTTTTAATATTTTTCTTATTATTGTTCTTCAAAATTATTTCTCAACTTTTGAGAGAATTGTGAAGAAGAAGAAGGTGGCTAGGATTTGGAATGAGAGCACTACTCAAAAGAAAATCAAGTTTTCCTTTTATACTTAGGTCAATTTTATTTCACTCAAACAAAACAACCAATCCCCTCCCTAAGGTAGAATTCGGCCAAGGCTAGGATTTTTGGATTAAATTTTGTTTCCAAAATAAACAAATCTTATTCCTTATACACCAAGGAATTCGGCTAAGGCTAGGATTTTTGATTAAATTTTGTTTCCAAAATAAACAAATCTTATTCCTTATACATCAAGGAATTCAGCCATGCCCTTTATTTCTTCATTAATTTTGTAACAATATTATTTACTTTCCATAAAGTCAATATATGTTACAACTTAAATATATGATTAATATTTTGAAAGTCATTACTTCCAAAATTAAATCAAGGGTTTCCAAAACCCATAATATAGAAATTACAATCTTAGCCTTATTAAATTATATCATATATATAATTCAATATTTTATATTTAATAATTATCATATAATTATCAATACCATACATTAACTTTTAATGTATAGTTTCAAGTGTGACATAATTAATATTATTAATCATATTAATAATATTTATTCTTTTGTGAGTATATAATTAGACTATGGAATTATATTAAATCCGCTATAATAAATCGAGCTAGCACGGGGACCAAATGGACCCACGGTTTCGAGCTCCAATAATCTCGAAATATTAATTAAGCTCTTAATTAGATATTCCAATTATTAACTCCGGGTTATTCCACTAAAAACCCGAAGTTGCACTCTCGTTGCCGCAGATGAAATATTAAGTCGAACTAAGTCGTTGTCCATCGATATAGTCATTACATACGAATTGATCCTTCACGGGTATCTTGTAATTAGAGCCGGGTCATAATGTCCGTTATACCCCTCTAATTATTTTTACCTTAAATACCATTGATTCTCTAATGAACGATTTATTCATAACTATTATGAATATTAATCTTTCTGTTCGTAATAGAAAGACTTGAGCGCTCAAATCGTTCAAGTACCGAATCAACCCTTAAGAAAGATACTCATCTACTTCTCGCAAGAAAGAGTGAACTCCATGTCTATGTAAAACGTTCCCAGTTACAAAACAAACTGTGCCCCCAAAGTACGTAGCTATTGGTCGGGACTGCTACACCAACCTCACCTTTGTAAATCAAAGGACACAGCCTGCCATGCAGGAATTCGTAGTACACTCAGGATTAAGATCAATCCATATATGACCATCAAGTAGATTGAAATGACTTTATTTGTTTAACGGATATTATAAGAATGTCATTTATATCTGGGTCCAGTCCTATATGACCGCATCATACAAGGTGCCTCCATTCTCATGTCTCTACATGGACGATTCGGATTAAGATCGCCATACAAATATAGAATGGACCGCAGCTATAGATAAACCACAAACAAAGTACCCGCTTTGTTTGCTCTCTATGGACTATTTAAGATTACTAACATCAGACTTAAATCCTCTGATGTATGACACTCATACACTAAGTCTGAAGGTACATAAGTAATCTACGGTATTTACGAAGATATATAATATGCGAAAAATAAACAAACAATTTGATAAATGAATAATGCATCGTTTTATTTCAAAACACATGAAACCGTTTACATCACATGTAGCTCTAGAGCATACATCCCAACAATCTCCTACTTGCACTAGAGCAAATGAGACATTTCACGTAATCCTAGACCATCTAGGTGACCTTCAAAAACTTAGCCAGCAAGGTCTTTGTAAACGGATCAGCAAGGTTCTATGCGGATGCAATCTTTGTGACGGTAACGTCTCCTCTCTGCACTATCTCCCTGATGAGATGATATTTCCTCTCTATATGCTTTCCTCTCTTGTGGATTTTTGGTTCTTTGGAGTTTGCCACCGCTCCACTATTATCGCAATAGAGGGTGAGTGGTCTATCCATATCTGGAACAACTTCCAGATCTCCCAAGAATTTACGGAGCCAGACTGCTTCCTTAGCCGCTTCACACGCCGCTACATATTCAGCCTCCATGGTGGAGTCAGCAATACAAGATCGCTTTATACTCCGCCATACAATAGCCCCACCACCTAGGGTGAACACTGATCCAGATGTAGATTTCCTGGAATCAATATCTGTCTGAAAATCAGAGTCTTTATATCCCCTAAGTATCATATCCTCACCGAAATATACAAGCATATAATCTCTCGTTCTCTTAAGATACTGAGAATGGTTTTCACAGCCACCCAGTTATCCAATCCTGGGTTTGACTAAAACCTACTGACTACTCCCACTGCAAAACAGATGTCCGGTCTCGTGCATAACATAGCATACTTGAGACTACCAACTGCTTGAGGCGTATGGGATATGCCTCATATCCTCAACATCCTGAGGTGTCTTAGGAGATTGTTCCTTCGAAAAATGAATTCCATGCCGATAAGGCAGATTGCCTTTCTTGGAATTATGCATCCCAAATCGCATAAGGATCTTGTCGATATAGGATGCCTGAGACATAGCTAACAGTCGTTTCTTGCGATCCCGAAGTATCTGGATCCCAAGAACATAATTGGCTTCTCCCAAATCTTTCATTTGGAATTGGTCAACTAGCCAGTTTTTCACGTCTGATAATATCCTTACATCATTCCCAATGAGTAAAATATCATCAACGTATAAAACAAGAAAAACCACCTTCCCGTCAATGACGCGCTTGTATACACAAGGCTCATCAACATTCTGCTCAAAATTATAAGACTTGATTGTTGAGTCAAATCTTATATTCCAAGATCAAGATGTCTGCTTGAGTCCATAAATGGACCTTTGCAGTTTGCAAACCTTTTGCTCTTGACCTTGGCGATGAACCCTTCTGGTTGTATCATATAGATACTTTCATCAAGATTGCCATTCAAGAATGCAGTCTTGACATCCATTTGCCAAATTTCATAGTCATAATATGCGTCAATGGATATAAGAGTGCGGATGGATTTAAGCATAGCTACTGGCGAGAAAGTTTCCTCATAGTCAACTCCCTCTTTCTAGGTATAACCATTGGCCACTAGTCTAGCCTTGAAGGTCTGCACCTTCCCATCTGATCCCCTCTTACTCTTGTAGATCCACTTGCAACCTATGGTTTTCACCCCATCAGGTTGGTCTATAAGTTCCCAGACCGAGTTGGAGTACATGGACTCCATCTCTAAGTTCATGGCTTTGAGCCATTCCTCTTTGTTAGAATCATCCATTACACTACTATAGGTCAATCGATCATCTATGCCATCGCTGGAGGCGACAACTTGTGCCTCTCCAACCCCTAGGTAGCGATCGGGTTGTCGTAAAAACCCTCCCATTGTGTCTAGGTGGTAGATCATTCTGACTGGGTAGCATCTGACTATCAGATGTTGAAGGTGCTATGTATTTGTCAACTTTTGTTGACGATGGCGTGCTGGTCGAACCAGTAAGTAACTTCTCGAGTAATATTTTACTATGAGGCTTGAACTCCCTCATATAGTCCTCCTCTAGAAACGTAGCATTTGTCGATATAAATACTTTGTTATCATCAGGACTGTAGAAGAATCCACCCCTAGTCTCCTTAGGGTAGCCTACAAATAGGCACACCTGAGAACGTGGCTCCAACTTTGTAGTCTTATTCTTCAGCACATGTGCTGGACACCCCCATATGCGGAAATGTCGTAAACTAGTTTTACGACCATTCCACAACTCTAAGGGAGTCTTAGGAACAGACTTAGATGGAACTACATTAAGGATATACATTGCGGTTTGCAGTGCATATCCCCAAAATGAACTAGGTAGTGAGCTATAACTAAACATAGATCTCAACATGTCTAGTAGGGTTCGATTTCTCCTTTCTGCAACACCATTTTGTTGTGGTGTTCTAGGTGCTGTGAGCTGGGATACTATCCCATGCTCAACTAAGAATTCCTTGAAATCTCTGTCGAGGTATTCCCCTCCATGATTTGATCGTAGAGTTTTGATTGTCTTACCTAATTGGTTCTCAACCTCTGCACGATACTCCTTGAACTTTTCAAAGGTATCTAATTTGTGATGCATTAGGTAGACATACCCATATCTTGAATAATCGTCAATGAATGTGACAAAGTATTCATAACCACCTCGGGCCTTTACATTCATCGGTCCACAAACGTCCGAATGTATTAGCTCTAGTGGTTGACTGGCTCTTATATCTTTTCCAGTAAAAGGTCTCTTGGTCATTTTTCCTTCTAAACAGGATTCACAAACTGGTAAAGTCCCAAGCTTTAACTGGTTTAAGGCTCCGTTCTTTATCAATCTATTATCCGGTCAAGGTTGATGTGACCAAGTCTAAGATGCCATAGATATGTGTCATCGTGAAAAACCTTTGGCCGTTTTGTTTTAGGTTTTCAACCTTAAACATTTCAGTGTTGAGCAGTGACCTAAGTGTTAATGGTCTTAACACATACAAGTTATTTTCTGAGTTTCTTGTGCATATAGTTAATCCATTTCTACCAATAATAACCAAATTGCTATTAAAAGAAACTGAATAATCATCAACCAATAGTCTAGAAACAGAAATCAGATTCCTGCGAAAACCAGGAATGAATAACACATTGTTCAAATTTAAATAACTATTATTAATAAAATTTAAACTGGAAACTCCCACTGCTCTTACTGAAACGGCATCCCCTGTCCCGACCCTCATGGTGTAGTCACCTTCAGCAAGGTCCCTCCATGAATCAAGTAGCTGCAAAGAAGAACAAACATGGTTAGTGGCTCCAGAATCAACAATCCAAGCGGATTTATCATCCTCCACTAATAGAGATTCAATAACGAGTAAATCATATTTACCTGTTTCCTTTTTCTCCTTCAGCTCAGCAAGGTATTTAGGACAGTTTCTTTTCCAATGTACATTCTTGTCGCAGTGGAAACATTTTCCTTTGGGCTTGACATCCTTGGAGCCTTTCTTGTTCTTCTTTTTCATGGGCTTTCCCTTAGCCTTTCCAGTGCTTTTCTTCTTCTTCTTTGCAGATTTAGAAGACTCGGCAACATTTGCCTCTGCAGTGGACTTACGAGGATCCACAAGCATGGACTCGTAATGGGTGAGCTCATTAAGCAGTTGGGTCAAAGTAAAAGACAACTTGTTCATAACATAGTTGCTTTGAAACTACAGGAAACTCTTCGGAAGAGTTTCTATAATCATGGTCACCTGGCTACGCTCGTCAATACGAGCTCCATGGGTTTCAGCAGTGTTGAGATAAGTCATCATCCTTAAGACGTGCTCTCGGACTGATGTCTCATCCTTCATCCTAGCAGTCATTCCTGAGACCATGGCCTCATGGCGTTGACGCTCCGAAGGCTGCCCAAACATGCCCTGCAATGACTTCATCATCTGAGATGCTAGAGCCATAGTTTCATGCTTTGCAGCAAGAACCTCAGACATCCCTGCTAGCAAGTAGCAGCGGGCTTTCTCATTTGCTGCGACCCATTTCTGGTAGGTATCGCGCACAGCTTGGCTAGCATTTCTGGCCAGCTCGGGAGGACGTTCCTCCGTCAGGACAAACTTTAGGTCTTCACAGACCAGGATAGCGTTCATGTTACTTTTCCACTTAACATAGTTTTCCCCGGTTAATTTATCGTTTGAGAGTATGGAAATAATTAGAGAAACCATGGCTGAAAAATAAAATAAACATGGATTTAACATTCATTCATCGCATATTAAAATCATCAAAGAATTTTGGCATAAAATTAAACATGATGCATGAACCATGAATAATGAATTAGAAACCTAAGAGAATTACTATGCCACGGAAACCTATCATCCCACAAGTAAGTGCCGTCGTAGGGTAGGTCAAGTACTCGCATGATAGATCGAGACAATCTCAGTCAATTTAATATATGCGGGAATAACTCTTATTCCTATATTAAACAACTACCGTTTTATTTGATCAAGGAATTTCATTAACGTTAATTACTCATTTGTGAGTGTAACCGCTGTTTCGGGATTTTTTGACTTAACGAGTGAAGTGCCGCCGTAGGGTAGGTCAGTTCACAAGATACATCTAGAATCCCTATCCTCTCATAACCCAAACCTGATATTGACCCAAAATGGATACCATCCGTAGGGGGACGAAAACAAAGCCGTCTCGAGGCGCCTTTTGAATCTCATGTTTTTGGACTAACAATGGAGATCGCGGGATATACTGTCGTATATCCCTCTCCCACTCACTATTTTAAAAATTAAGGTTTCTATCTAAAATATCTAATATTTTATTTTAACTAGTGTGGATAAACTTATGGCGGCTAAAGCATAATTATTATTTACACTAGTATGTCATAAGTGAGCTAATCAATTTTAACTATTAAAATTGTGTCACTAATATATCATTAGTCTCTACTAACAGATTTACTCTATTAAACTAATTTAATTAGAGTGGTATGAATGAGCTATAATATTTTAACTCTTAAAATACTAGGCACTTAAGGGTCTAAAATCATGGAATTCTAAATGGTCAAAAATTCTAATTAAACATTTTAATAAATCTTAGTGCGTCATAAAATTCAATGGTACGTGGAATTGTATCCCGAGTGCAGACCATATTATCGTCCATTCGGAATCGGCTATGGAATTTATGTCCGGGTTTCCATCCTATATACCAATGGAATTTATTATGCACTAATTAAGCCCAATATATTAGAATTCAAATTTTAAACCATAAATCCAATTAATCTAATTAATTGATTTTCATGCATATCATTTTCTAACTTAAACATTTTAAATTACATTAAATCATAATTTTATGTCTATAATGATAATGCATCTATGACATGTTATGGCAAGTAAAATACATGAATGGGCACCCTAAGCTATATGACATGTTATTCAAACAATTCGAAATAAACATACATATAACAAAAAAAATTATTTTGCATTGACCTGACTCTTATTTTTCCTATATTAATCTAATTAGTACAAGAGATTCACCAAGGCATTCCTTGGTCTTCAAATCCCGCTCCAAAGTGGTGTTGGCTCCCTTTGCGACTTCGGTGCTCCAAATTATAAAAAATTGAAACTTTACATTGAAAATTAAAATTACAACAAATGTAAACAATGGCCTTATGGCCTTACATCCCAAAAATAAAACCAACTACAAAAATAAGAGTCGGAAAAATTTACGACCAATGAAAAATCCATTCATCACATGAAATAATAAAACCATTCATCATATGAATATCACAATGTGCCCACTCATCTAAACATGCATATCATATTTATAACTCATATAAATATATTAAAAACAGAAACTTTAAATGAAAAAGTGAAGGGTTAAGAACACTTTTCAACCTCGCTCTTGATGCCAATTGAAGGAAATGCTTTCCTCGTTCAGGGGAAGCGATTAGGCACACGGATCGATCTTGAAAATTTTTTCTGTCTTCCATTCCATAAAGCTGAATGGAACCAGCACTTATACTGAAGTTTTGCTTCTGTTTCGGACAAGATCTCAGCCCTGGAATGCGCGTGAAACAGTCCCCGAACAGCCCCCGAACTGCAGTGAATTATTGGACTGTTTTACACCCGTTACACACGCGAAGTGCACCCAAACCAACCCCTGATTTGCGTGACCTGCTGTAGCATTTTAGGTCTGATTTTTCCACTCAAAAACAATCCTAACTCAGCCCCAAAAAGTCTCCAAGGTGTTTCCCAAAACCCGATTTAAAACAAATCAAAACCGAGCCCCGATTGTAACAAGTGAAGTGCGGCAATGAGGTATTATTGTTCCTCAATACCGTGACTTACAAGAATGAATGAGAAGATGATTCTTTCAAAGCCACAAGATCTTCCGAGCTATAAATCATTACCAACGGAAAGTAGTGTGGGCTACACACACAACAAATCCCTAAACGTTTAGAGATTTAATCACACACTTTTAATATTTTTCTTACTCTTGTTTTTCAAAATTGTTTCTCAACTTTTGAGAGAATTGTGAAGAAGAAGAAGGTGGCTAGGGTTTGGAATGAGAGCACTACTCAAAAGAAAATCAAGTTTTCCTTTTATACTTAGGTCAATTTCGTTTCACTCAAACAAAACAACCAATCCCCTCCCTAAGGTAGAATTCGGCCAAGGCTAGGATTTTTGGATTAAATTTTGTTTCCAAAATAAACAAATCATATTCCTTATACACCAAGGAATTCGGCCAAGGCTAGGATTTTTTATTAAATTTTGTTTCCAAAATAAACAAATCATATTCCTTATACATCAGGGAATTCGGCCATGCTCTTTATTTCTTCATTAATTTTTGTTGGGTTTCTAGGTTTACTCACAAGTTCAAATAAGCATAGAAATGTGAATGAATAACAAAGAAGAGTAGCAGAAACACACTTACATTGATCGGTTTATGGATGCGTCAAACAACAAAATTTTTCCTCCAAGTTGCTTCAAGATTCGGCCAAGAGAGTCCACAAACACCAAGCTTTGTTTTGTCTTTCCAAGCTCTTGAATAGGTTTCCCTAACACCTTGTATGATTCCTTGAATAGTGCTAGCTCTCAAAATTACCACAATTTTGATGTTTGTTCTCTCAAACTTTCGGCCAAGATGAACAAAGGGAGAGGAGAATGACTTGTGTAATTGTTTCAAAAATAATTAAAATTGATATACCAAAAGTGAAGTTGGTATAAGTCACTCATGCTTGACTTTGGAGTGAATTACAAGCCACCAACAACTCCACCAAAACACAATCAACCAAAAGTAATAAAGGTGACATGTGATGTGACACTTGATGTGACATGTGGGCCCCACTCGATTCAAAAAGCGAGTGGGCCCGCAAACACTCTCGGGCTCGAGTTCGCTAATTCCGAATTAACGAACTTCCGTCGCGACGTAATTAAATCGAATTTAATTAAATAAGTATGCCTAGCAAAATTACTATTCACGTCGCTAACGAATTAATTCTAAATTAACTAGTTTGCACGAATTAAAATCTAATTTTAATTCCGCGTCGAAATCTAATTTCGTTTAATATATCAAATATATTATTTTAATGATTAATTCCAAATTAATCTTTCTCTCTCTTCAAATAGTATTTTATCCCAGATAAAATCACTCCGCAATTAATCCCAGATTAATTAAGCTTGAATCATACGTCATCGGTATCTTCGGGAAGCGACCCAAGAGATCCCTGGATATGTTGGCAGTAAATCCGGTCGTCGGACTATCCGAACACGTACGTACCTAGTACTACGTTTTTACCGATTTACGAGACAAGGTTGGCTTCTAGCAAAGCGCCATGTCTACCCAAATCTCTAGAAATATTCTTAATGGAATATACGATCTTTAACAGGCGTATATACTTAGTATTGCGTATTGCGATCCAGTATCGGATGATCACATGCAAGGCATGGGGCTGGTATAGTGTCTTCCCCGTACGAAGCATATATCGGATCACTAGCAACTAGTCTCTTTATTATCGGATAATCATGACCAAGCCATATTATCCCGATGGTTGCAACCCTTAGAGAACCAGTTGTGTATCCTTGCGCGATCATCATCTCCATATGACTGGAGTGATACTTCCGTCTTGACATCACATCCAATACACTACGATTCTCAATAAACCCGAAGAGGCGTAGATAGAACCTGTTAAAGTCCTGGACGACCAAAACCAAAGCGTATTGATTGTCGCAAGTACTAGCGATGCAAGTCTCAAGTTAAGACCAAAGCGAGCTGTTTTCCGTACCATCAGTAAAACACAACCGATGGGATTCGCGGGGTCTATCCTGATGCGGACTCCCATAGACACATAGTCATACTACCAATGGGATTCCGCGGGGTCTATCCAGAGCGAAGCTGTTTTCCGTACCATCGGTAAAACACAACGTCCTACCACACTTGCATAAGTATCCAATACTTAAATATATGAGAACTATGATGTTACGCTTCCATAACATGCACAAGTGCGATACTAGTCTATTCTGCATTATCGATGTCCAGTCTGGATAATACTACGACTAGGGATATTTAATGATTAAACCGTCGTGGATTGATACTGTCTCATATCATCTCAATCCGGAACTAATCATAAGGACTTTCGTCATTCACACATTTAAGTAATCTAATTACGAAATGATAAAAGGCAATTTCCATTACTACATAGTTAATTTGTACAAAACCACAATGTTTTTACAAACAGTGACGCTATTGGTCATAACTGTCCAACAATCTCCCACTTGGCTTATAATCAGTCACTCAATCATCTAATACCTGAACTATGTAAATGTCGCTCAAACTTATGCTGAGGAATGACTTTCGTCAGCGGATCTGCAATGTTGTCCTCTGATGCGACCTTCTCGATCTTCACATCGCCACGATGTATGATCTCACGAATCAGATGGAAATGTCGAAGAACATGCTTGGATCGTTGATGAGACCGCGGTTCCTTAGCCTGCGCTATAGCCCCGTTATTGTCAAAATATAATGGAACGGTCTCAGCTGCTGACGGAACTACTCCTAATCCAATTAGGAATTTTCAGATCCAAACTGCCTCCTTTGCTGCTTCAGCTGCAGCTATATACTCCGCTTCTGTTGTTAAATCAACAACAGTCTCTTGCTTGGAAGATTTCCAGCTCACTGCTCCGTTATTCAAACAAAATATGTACCAGATTGTGACTTACAGTCGTCTTTGTCGGTTTGGAAACTTGCATTGGTATACCCAGTTACCTCAAGTTCTCCATCTCCATAGATTAAGAAAGCATCATTAGTTCGTCTAAGAAACTTAAGGATATTCTTAACCGCTATCCAGTGACTTTCACCTCGATCGGCCTGATAGCGACTACACATGCTCAAAGCATAGGAGACATCAGGTCGCGTATATATCATGGCATACATGATCGATCCGAATGCCGAGGCGAACGGTATCCGACTCATGCTGTCTCTCTCATCTTGAGTTTTAGGACACATGTCCTTAGATAGAGTGACGCCATGTGACATTGGCAACAGTCCCCTCTTGGACTGATCCATGTTGAATCTCTTCAACATTTTGTCAATGTACGTACTCTGGGAGAGTCCAAACAGCTTTCTAGATCTATCCGGTAGATCTTTATTCCCAGAATAAAGGCTGCTTCTCCCAGATCTTTCATGGAGAGATTTCAATGAAAGCCAAGCTTTCACCGACGTTAATATGGGAATGTCATTGCCAATAAGAAATACATCATCAACATAAAGGACAATGAATGTCAGTGCTCTCCCACTAACCTTCTTATATACACAAGGATCATCTTCTTCGCTTTGAACGAAATCATATTCTTTTATGATCTCATCAAAGCGTTGGTTCCAAGAACGCGACGTTTGCTTCAATCCATAAATGGATCGATTTAACTTACAAACCTTATTTGCAAGTCTCGGCGCGACAAAACCGTCAGGCTGTTGCATATAAACATCCTCCAAAAGGGTCCGTTAAGGAAAGCGGTTTTGACGTCCATCTGCCATATCTCGTAATCAAAATATACAGCTATCGCAAGCATTATCCGAATGGATTTAATAATGGCAACGGGTGAGAAATTTTCGTCGTAATCGACACCATGTCGTTGACGATACCCCTTCGCTACAAGCCTAGCTTTGTACGTTTGTACGTTGCCATCCATGTCGGTCTTCTTCTTGAAGACCCATTTGCATCCAATAGGCTTTACGCCTTCTGGTGCATCAACCAGTGTCCAAACTTGGTTGGTATACATGGAATCCATTTCGGACTTCATGGCATCTTGCCATAAAGAGGAATCGATATCTTGTATCGCTTCCTCATACGTAGCCGGTTCGTTATCCTCAATGAGATTAATATCTACATGAGGTGAGATCAGAACCCATACCTCTCAGGTTGTTTCCTGACTCTCTCCGACCTACGTGGTCCTTGTGTAATCGAAGATTATGGTACAGCTTCATCCCCCTGATGAACTGTTCATGTTCCGTTGAGGATTCTATACCAGGAACAGTATCACTTCGATTTTCAATAAGTTCTACTTTCCTCCCACTCCCCTAACCACTGCATTTAGGAATTCCTTCTCAAGGAAAACCGCATGTAGAGCAACAAATACTTTGTTCTCTTGTGGGTGATAGAAGTAATATCCTTTGGTTTCCCTAGGATATCCTACGAATAGGCATTTATCCGATTTGGGTTCAAGTTTGGTACCTTCCAAACGTTTGACGTATGCCCAGCATCCCCAAATCTTCAGGAATGAGAAACCCGGTTTCTTTCCTGTCCATATCTCATACGGAGTCTGTTGAACAGACTTTGACGGAACCTTATTCAAATAAGTATTGCACTGTTTAATGCATATCCCCAGAAGGAAATAGGTAGCTCAGTGCGACTCATCATAGACCTCACCATGTCTAACAAGGTTCGGTTTCTCCGTTCGGACACACCGTTTAATTACGGTGTTCCAGGAGGAGTCCACTGTGAAAGAATACCATATTCTTTCAAGTAGTCAAGAAACTCATTGCTCAAGTATTCGCCACCACGGTCTGACCGTAATGTCTTAATACTTTTACCGGTCTGTTTTTCAACTTTGTGTCGAAACTCTTTGAATTTCTCAAAAGTTTTCGACTTGTGTCTCATAAGATACACATAACCATAACGCGATGCATCATCCGTAAAGGTTACGAAGTATTCGTATCCACATCTAGCCTGGCTAGACATGGGCCCACAAACGTCACTATGAACAAGGGCTAACAGTTCGGTGGCACGTACACCTTTACCGCTAAAAGGTGACTTAGGCATTTTGCCTAATAAGCAAGATTCACAACGTCATATGAATTTGGATCAAATCCGTCCAAGTACCCACTCTTCGAAAGTGTGGATATGCGAGTCTTGTTTATGTGTCCCAGACGACAATGCCACATATAAGTTTCATCTTTATGACTTACTTAAGTCTTTTGTTTGTTACAAAATATGGTTGAGATTGATTTATATTCAAAATATAAAGACCATTATTTACAACCGCAGTGCAAATTTCTATATCATTTTTATATATAAAACACCCAGTGTTTCGAAATACAAAAGTATACCCACATTGGGTTAACATAGATACAGATATAATATTCCTAGTCAAACTAGGTACATAATAACAGTCCAAAAGTTCAAGTACATGCCCAGAGGGCAGTTCCAAAACATAAGTGCCCACGGCCAAAATGGCAACATATGTCTCATTTCCAACACGCAGATCAATCTCCCCTGATGCCAGTTTCCTGCTAGTCCGCAGATCCTGCACATCAGTACAAATGTGAGTACCACAACCAGAATCAAAAATCCAATTTTTAAAACTAGAAGTAGTCATGTTTATTTCTATAACAAACATACATGAGGCCGGTGCCTTGCCCGCCTTTATCTCCTTCTGGAGTGCCTTGTACTCGCGGCAGTCACGTTTCCAATGACCCCGCTTCCCGCACTGGAGGCAAACATCCTGAGACTTGTCCTTCGGCTTCCCATAAGCCTTTGACGCCTTACCCTTGCCCTTCTTCTTATGCTTTTTCTTTTTCACACCTCCAGTCGCCTTGGGCCCAGCCCTCGGTGAATGAGATGTCGAAGCAAAGTGCGCCTCGCGCTTTGTGCCCTTTTGGAGCTCCTTCTCGGCCACACACAGCGTGGACATCAGCCCTCCAAGAGTCTGCTCTTGGTTCAACATGTTGTAGTGCATGATGAACCCACTCCAAGTGTCGGGGAGAGACTGCAAGATCAAATCTATAAAGGTCTCTATCTTAAAGACAATCCACATTTGTCCAAGCTGCTCAATATCGGTAATCATCTGTGTCACATGATGTTCCACAGATGTACCCTCCGACATCCGAGCACGGAAGAGCTTCTTCTGTAACTCATATCGCTGCGACCTTAGGTTAGATCGGTCGTAATATCAGCGTGACAACTTCTCCAACAGGTTATATGGGATCCAATCCCTTGTTTTGTCGACGGAATTGCTGAGTCATAGCAGCAAGCATAATTGACTGAGCAGTCGCGTTGTCATCACTATGTGTCTTCCAAAGATCTAGCTCGAGCAACTGATCAGAACTGGGCTTAGGCCCAAGAGGTCTCTCTATAGTATATAGAAGCCTCTCAGATCCAAGGACTATCCTTAGATTGAGTTCCCATCGGAGAAGTTAGTCCCGTTGAAGACATTGTCTCCCATGATTTGTCACAGACACTATTCTTTCCGGTCATTTTAATTGCGATAATCTAATTATCCAATTAACAATGTAGGGTACAGTCCAACTGTTACAAGAAAAATAACATTATATTAGTTTAACTAATAAAATAATTTTGACGAAAATATTTGAAAGCGCGTAAAGCTAAGTATTCGAACGAAATTGCTAGTTCAATACTAGCCTCCCACTATTTTTCGGCGAGCCTCTAACCCTCCGTCGAGTACTCTCGGGAAACCCAATTTCCTAGTGTGCTAGGATCCCTTTAAACAAGCTGTATGATATTTAACTAGGTAGATCTCGAAGATCAATTGGATCTCATCCAATTCATAGATCCGGTAGGTGGACGTCCAAGTCCGAAACATATATACAATATATATGCCAATACATCCAATGTATTTCCTAACCTGTTTCCTCTGAATCAACTAAGCCTTGGCTTTGGCACACAAGCTTAATGATTCCAGTTAAGCGGGATCCATTGACGTGGGAAAGTTTCGTAATCAATGTTGATGGACAAGAAGTGATCTTGACTTTGGCCAACAAATCAAAACTTGGACAAGACACCGATATGGAACAAAACTTTCATGATTCAAACACATCTGCGATATGACAAAGGCCTTGACTTTGGCCAACAAGCCAATTCCAATCTTGGATCTTGAGTAAGAATCACTCAATGGAAGGAAATATCGCTTAATATAAATTGAGGGATTTTCGCGTAAATTAGCAACCAATTTATTATCTTTGTTAGGTCTCATCATCATACACCCTTAAACATGCATTTTAAACACATAATAAGGCGCTGAAGTAAATTAATAACGATATGCAGATGGATATTTAACAACTTGTTCCTAGAACATCACTCTATTTCCTCTCCCCCTCTCCCGGCTAGCATTATTCTACTTCTACCCATTTACATAATACAATAATAGAAACCTCATTACATTGAGGGAATTAGGTGAGAAGAGAATACAAAGAAATAATGAGAGATAAGGCTGGACACGCAGGTCCAATTTATAAATTCCAAATTTACAACAATTTCTAAAATTGCCCTTCTAATATCCATTCGATATACGCTATTCATTCAACACATCCATATATTCATTCATAGCATGCAATTCAACCAATCTAATCCAATTAATTAGTCTTTGAATTATGTGATCATCCAATGTTCAAACAACGATTTGATTTTGCGCGAGTCCAACTCGTTTGCGAATAAGTACTCAAAGTACGAATTCTTGAATTATCGAACTACTCGTTAAATCTAATTTAAGTCGTATTCAATACTAATTCCTTTATTTAATTCCAAATTAAATATCTACACTTTTAATGCGCTTTAACGACTTAGATTCCAAATCTAATCTCTTATCGGGTCTCAAAGCCCAACTAACATCCAATGTTCGTTTAATTAAAGTCTGATGGGCTTTCAATTGATTTCATAAGGCATGGGCTTTGGTCAATATGGGTCAAACCCAATTACCAAGCCCAATTAAGGAATCACCCTCATTCGCCAAGAAAACAATTTTAGCCCATAAGGCCCAATTAAACTTTTAAAGCCCATTTATTACATTTGGACTTAATGGAATGATTTAGGCCCAATTTGGATCCAATCCAATTGGCCTAAACCAACTTGGCCCAACCAAGCCCATTATGCCCAAATATAACATTTTCAAGCCCAATTCAAAATCAAGCCCAATAATCAAATTTTAAAATTCCAAATTTTATATTTAATTAATTAAGTGTAATACATCAATTAATTACCCAAATTAATATTTCCAAAATACAATTTAACTAATTAATTATGTATCCAATTGTTCAACTAATGTCCAACATTCTTGAATCAAAAAATCAAGTCCATTACATGCCATATGGCTCTCGGCTTTGTAGGGATTTTTGTCCGAATTCGTTTTTCAATCCGATTGAATTTTAAATCGACATTCCCAATCGTTTCAAGTCATCCAATGATCAACGAAACAAAAAATACCAAGATCCTAGGGTAATTACACATTCGGCCAAGCCATATTGTGGGCTAAAATTTGATCCAATCAATATTTCAAGAAATTGATCATATACAACTTCATAAAATCATCATTCAAGCATACTCAATCAATCATTTATTAAATCATGCTCAAAATGATTTTACCCAAATTTTACCCTAATTCATTTCATGCTCATTTGGCTCATGATACCATTGTTGGGTTTCTAGGTTTATTCCCAAGATCAAATAAGCATAGAAATGTGAATGAATAACAAAGAAGAGTGGCGGAAACACACTTACATTGATCGGTTTATGGATGCGTCAAACAACAAAATTTCCTCCAAGTTGCTTCAAGATTCGGCCAAGAGAGTCCACAAGCTCCAAGCTTTGTTTTGTCTTTCAAGCTCTTGAATAGGTTTCCCTAACACCTTGTATGATTCCTTGAATAGTGCTAGCTCTTGAAATTTGCCCACAATTTTGATGTTTGTTCCTCTCAAACTTTCGGTGAAGAATGAAGAAAGAGAGAGGAGAAAATGCTTACTGATTTTCGGTAATGAGAGAGAGAAGAATGACTTGTGTAATTGTTTCACAAAATAATTAAAATTGATATACAAAAGTGAAGTTGGTATAAGTAAGTCACTCACTTGACTTTGGAGTGAATTACAAGCCACCACCAACTCCCCAAAACACATAAACCAAAAGTAATAAAGGTGACATGTGATGTGACACTTGATGTGACATGTGGGCCCCACTCGATTCAAATGCGAGTGGGCCCGCAAACACTCTCCGGGCTCGGGTTCGCTAATTCCGAATTAACGAACTTCCGTCGCGACGTAATTAAATCGAATTTAATTAAATAATTATGCCTAGCAAAATTACTATTCACGTCGCTAACGAATTAATTCTAAATTAACTCGTTTGCCCGAATTAAAATCTAATTTTAATTCCGCGTCGAAATCTAATTTCGTTTAATATATCAAATATATTATTTATGATTAATTCCAAATTAATCTTTCTCTCTCTTCAAATAGTATTTTATCCCAGATAAAATCTCTCCGCAATTAATCCCAGATTAATTAAGCTCGAATCATACGTCATCGGTATATCTTCGGGAAGCGACCCAAGAGATCCCTGGATATGTTGGCAGTAAATCCGGTCGTCGGACTATCCGAACACGTACGTACCTAATACTACGTTTTTACCGATTTACGAGATAAGGTTGGCTTCTAGCAAAGTGCCATGCCTAGCCAAATCTCCAGAAATATTCTTAATGGAATATACGATCTTTAACAGGCGTAGTATACTTAGTATTGCGTATTGCGATCCAGTATCGGATGATCACATGCAAGGCCCGGGGCTGGTACAGTGTCTGCCCCGTACGAAGCATATATCGGATCACTAGCAACTAGTCTATTTATTATCGGATAATCATGACCAAGTCATATTATCCCGATGGTTGCAACCCTTAGAGAACCAGTTCTGTATCCCTGCGCGATCATCATCTCCATATGACTGAAGTGATACTTCCATCTTGACATCACATCCAATACACTACGATTCTCAATAAACCCAGAAGAGGCGTACACAGAACATGTTAAAGTCCTGGACGACCAAAACCAAAGCGTATTGATTGTCGCAAGTACTAGCGATGCAAGTCTCAGGTTAAGACACCAAATACCTACCCTGATGCGAACTCCCATAGACACATAGTCATACTACCAATGGGATTCGCGGGGTCTATCCAGAGCGAAGCTGTTTTTCGTACCATCGGTAAAACACAACCTCCTACCACACTTGCATAAGTATCCAATACTTAAATATATGAGAACTATGATGTTACGCTTCCATACACGCACAAGTGCGATACTAGTCTATTCCGCATTATCGATGTCCAGTCTCGATAATACTACGACTAGGGATATTTAATGATTAAACCGTCGTGGATTGATACTGTCTCATATCATCTCAATCCGGAACTAATCATAAGGACTTTCATCATTCACACACATTTAAGTAATCTAATTACGAAATGATAAAAGGCAATTTCCATTACTACATAGTTAATTTGTACAAAACCACAATGTTTTTACAAACAGTGACGCTATGGGTCATAACTGTCCAACAATTTTGTAACAATATTATTTACTTTCCACAAGTCAATATAATGTTAAAATTAAATTAGATTAATATTTTGAAAGTCATTACTTACAAATTAAATCAAGGTTTCCAAAACCATAATATAGAAATCCAATCTTAGTTTTATTAAATTATATCATATATATAATTCAATATTTTATATTTAATATTAACCTTATAATTATCAATACCATACATTAACTTTAATGTATAGTTTCAAGTGTGACATAATTAATATTATTAATCATATTATAATATTTATTCTTTTGTGAGTATATAATTAGACTATCGAATATATTTAAATCCGCTATAGTAAATCGAGCTAGCACGGGGACCAAATGGACCCACGGTTCCAAGCTCCATAATCTCGAAATATTAATTAAGCTCTTAATTAGATATTCCGAATTATTAACTCCGGGTTATTCCACTAAAACCCGAAGTTGCACTCTCGTTACCGCAGATGAATATTAAGTCGAACTAAGTCGTTGTCCATCGATATAGTCATTACACACGAATTGATCATTCATGAGTTATCTTGTAATTAGAGTCGGGTCATAATGTCTGTTATACCCCTCTAATTATTTTTACCTTAAGTACCATTGATTCTCTATGAATGATTTATTCATAACTATTATGAATATTAATCTTTCTGTTCGTAATAGAAAGACTTGAGCGCTCAAATCGTTCAAGTACTGAATCAACCCTTAAGAAAGATACTCATCTACTTCTCGCAAGAAGGAGTGAACTCCATGTCTATGTAAAACGTTCCCAGTTACAAAACAAAATGTGCCCCCAAAGTACGTAGCTATTGGTCGGGGGACTGCTACACAACCTCACCTTTGTAAATCAAAGGACACAGCTGCCATGCAGGAGTTCGTAGTACACTCAGGATTAAGATCAATCCATATATGACCATCAAGTAGATTGAAATGACTTTCTTTGCTTAACGGATATTATAAGAATGTCATTTCTATCTGGGTCCAGTCCTATATGATCGCATCATACAAGGTGCCTCCATTCTCATGTCTCTACATGGACGATCCGAATTAAGATCGCCATACAAATATAGATTGGACCGCAGCTATAGATAAACCACAAACAAAGTACCCGCTTTGTTTGCTCTCTATGGACTATTTAAGATTACTAACTTCATATTCAAATCCTCTGGTGTATGACACTCATACACTAAGTCTGAAGGTACATAAGTAATCTACGGTATTTACAAAGATATATAATATGCGAAAAATAAACAAACAATTTGATAAATGAATAATGCATCGTTTTATTTCAAACACATGAAACCGTTTACATCACATGTAGCTCTAGGGCATACATCCCAACAGTCATGATATATGACATGTACTGGTCTCAGCGGATTTTACTAACCGACTCGTGTTAGTAAATCTTGACCAGAAACTTTATTTAAGGATATACTACTTATAGTGATGCTTCCCAATGTCAATTACAAACTACGTTGTAACTGCGTATTACATTGTAAATCCTAGGGTATTTGTCTAATATACATGTATCACTAAATCAAATTTAGTTTCATTCTAATCATAATTAGATATCTAATCGCAATTAGATCGAATATGTATATAAAAGACAAGATGTGCTACTATTAAATAAGTGATATTATGGAAAAAAGAATTATTCGTATTATGAATT